>JAKGUB010000228.1:1990000-2217500 GCA_026261675.1 Hippocampus mohnikei
ACCAGACAAAAAAAACTATGAATTCTGATATAATGACAGTCTCAACTCAATCTACTTACAAAGTGACTTAGTCTGAAATCTGGGCCATTTTGATGGAACGGAAGCTCGGATAGTCACAGGAAGCCATGACTGACAAGAATTGGATGCACAGGTTTATTTTTTGAAAATAATAAATTAAAACCCACAAAAGATCTTGAAAAACACTGATAAATAATTACAAGTTGCTCTCTTCACAATTGTTCCCCTGCTGAAGTCTCCGATGGTGCCCATCGATCGCAATGATTATTTTGTCTGTTTGTCCACTTTTTCCTGGCGTGGACAGTGTAGCAAATTCGGCCCAACTTTATTGACTTTATGTGTAATTGAATCACGAGAAGAGCTCAACATGTTCAGTTTTACTGTAAACGTTAAATGGGAATGACAAATAAACAGCTTGACCTCCTATTTAGACAACTGTGAGAGCAAATGTCTTTTCTTTGTTCCCTCGAAGTGATGTTACACGATAGTCATCCATTTCTTGAGCGAGAATGAGAACAAGCATAAAGAGATACTTTAACAAGTGTGTTTCAAGTAGGAAGCGTGAAAACATAGTCGCTCTATGTGGCGGATGTTGCTGGTGGGTAGTTTGGGAATGTATCCACCGTGACAAATAAAAGCAAAAGATGGACGTAAACACGAAAATTCAAGGCAGCCCCTATTTGTGGTTGATTTATTCGGGATTATGTGGTCTGAAACGTACAAATCTAATCAAAGGAACACATTAAAGCAGATCCAATCATGACGTCGGAGTGATGCCGAAAAGTACACGTTTGGACGAATGTGTGTGTTAGTGGTTGTACCTGCAGGCCTGCTGCTGGTCTTTCTTTTCAGCCATCTGTCCAACGTCTCGGCGCTCACGCTCTCCAGCACAAAGTCATCCAGCATCTGCGGGTGCAGAGAGAGGTAGGCCTTCACTTTCTCATCTGTCAAGCCTGAGAAGCACAGAAGCAAAAGACTGTTTGAACTCACTCACTGCACAGCCTTTTTTCATGAATAACTAATGCATAAAGATTTGGAAAATACATATTCGGGGGGTTCAAAGGAATACAAAATATGGGAGTATGTGGCATTACTTTGTGCGACAATATGTGACATGCTGTTACAATTGGGCAAGCATGGGAGCACCTGAAGTACTCATACAGGCGGGCAATGTTTATCTATGTTTACAGTCAAGCAGTGTCTCAAGGGATGGGAGCCCCCAACAGAGGCCGCAGAATAAAAGAGGACTCGATTGTGCTTAATAGGCAATTAGGTTCTTGAGAGGTCGCTAAGTGCTGCTGTTTACTGTCTTTGTTGTCAGGGAAAAAAGCCTTTCGCCAGATTATTGTTGAGGAGAATTTGTTTTGAATGCTTGACCGGAATCTGCTCGCAGCTGCCTTGATTCAAAAAAAGAAACCAACATATTTAGGTTATCCAGTGGCTACAAGGACCGAGCTCCTGGTTCAGGACAGAAAATTAATCATACAATATGACAGAAGAAGTCCCAACATAATGACTTTCGGTTCCATCCATAAGCCAAAAAGGGTTTCAACAAAGTAAGACAGCAAATAGTGAGATGTAGCCTCATCTCATTTTAAAACACAGGAAAAAAAAGCAGAACTATCATTTGATTAATACCGAGAATTAATGTCACATCGTTGAATACCAACTTGGGCAAAAGGTTCGGCTGCACCCCAGATTGGTTGCCAATCAGTCACAGGTCACATAGAGATAAACTACATTCACACCATCATGAGTGGGAATAGACCCGCACGCCGCATGCAACAAAATCAGCTGACTGTACCACTACAGATCAGTGACTGTCTTTTAATATGAGTTAAGTATTAGTTCAAACACAGATACAAACCTACATGTTTTTGTGTGTCAAGGTCTTACAGAACTTGCATTTGCAGGCAAATAAGGAAATGGAAGGTAGAGGTAAGGAGGATTTGGGGGTGCAGGATGCTGCTCTTCAGTCTGACACTGTCCAGACACGAGACACCGGGCTTCAGAAGTGCAAGGCCTCGTGAAACTCCTGGCCAGCTCTGACGCAAATCGGCGGAATATGGCTTAATAAATCAAAGCAACTTAAGGGGCTGGGGGAGGGTCAAAGAGAGCTGCTGTCGGCAGAAACCAGAGCACGGCATTGCTGAAAATTTTGTGCCGTTTGGAACACAAGGAAGTGTTTACTGTCATAAGCAGCACTTACTGTACACACACACACGCGTATGTATGTGTATATATATAAAGAGAGAGAGAGAGAGAGAGTATTGTATTTGCAAATTGACCATTTGATTTGCACATTGAAATTAACCCAACAGCCGGCAAGGTACGCATGCCTAATTACAAAATAATATTATACATATAAAACCTCTCTAAAGTTATGTGAATTAATAAACGTATGATCTATACAACTCTTCTTTTTAATTCTGAAATAAAAGTCTAAATAATTACAGTTCAATTTGAAAGAAGAAGTTGCACAAGTGATGATAATGAAGACGACGATGAATCTGTGCTAATTTTGCAGCAGTGATGTATGTGCACATGAACAAAACATTTTATTTACACAAGAATTTAGTGACGGGGTAAACGAGGTGACAAGTACTGTACATACTTTCATTTCTCTAAAATGATTTCTCGCAAGTATCCACTGGATGAGAAGGGGATGTTTCTTTTGGAGGACGTTCAGCTGTGCAACTGGTCCTCTAGAGAGTAAGTACCTCAATGTGATGGTATATTTTTTTTGGGGGGGGGGGGTGTGCAGGTCAGGTAGTGTGATGGCAAACTAAGGCAAACTGATGTGCTTTAATTGATACAACATGAGCAAAAAGCCAAATCTGGCTTTGAAAAAAAAAATGGCGTAAAGGATGAAAATCATTGAGAATACTGTTCAGACCAGTGATGACCAAAACGCAGTGTTTATGATTTGCTTCCTGTCCTTTCTCTGCTCATCTTCAATATTTTGCATCTCAATATTCAGTGAATAAATTCACTCCACCATACTGGTTATATTAGAGAAACAAAAAAGGTAATATACTTGGTACCTGAATGCAGATGAGCAAGTCAGCAGCAGCAGCAGCAGCTTTTTCAACCAGCTACTGAGATACCCTCCTTCATTTCTTAACATGTATTGTATTTGGTGACCCCCGTTTGCCTCCTGCATTGCCACATCTCCTTTGCACGGAGTTGATCAGGTTGTTAATTGCGGCCTGGGGAATGTTGGCCCAGGCCTCTTCACCGGCTGTGCGAAGTTGCAGCAAATTGGCAGGAACTGCACGCCGTGTCGTATAGGGCGATCCAGAGGTTCTCAAGTATGCTCAATAGCTGGCATGTCTGATGAGTATGCTGGCCCTGCAAGAACTGGCATGTTTTTAGCTTCCAGGAAATGTGTACAGATCCTTGCAACCTGAGGCCTCAGGATCTCATCATTGTATCTGTGTGCATTTTCAAATGTATTAACCCCACCGCCACCAAGGGCAACTCTGTTCACAATGTTGATGTCAACATATTGCTCACCCCATTGACGCCATAAGCGCCGTCTGTCAACCGCAATGTGGAGTGAAAACTGGGATTCATCCATGAACAGAACACATTTCCGAGATCATTTTGCCACTCAAGTCGGTTAAGCCAACGAACTGCAGTCAGGTCGAGACCCCAAGCATGCAGATGAGGTTGCTCGAGAAAGTTTATGACTGTTTAAGCAGAACTCCTTAGGTTTTGCGAAACGATTGCTGAGGCAGTTGTCCAGGTGGTTGTTCTCAGATGATCCCGGGAATGTAAGATGCTGGATACATGGAAGTCATGGACTGTTGGAGGTTGGTGAACTGGTTACACGTGGCCTGTGGTTGTGAGGGCGGTTGGATCTGTTGCCAAATTATCTGAAATGCCTTTTGGAGATGGCTTATGGTCGAGGTATTAACATTCATGGGCAACAACTCAGGTGGACATTCCTGCAGTCGGCTTGCCTATCGTTGTGTCACAGATTTTGTATTCATAGAAAAAGTCTTAGACCTTTGAGTTCAGCTCATACAAAATGGGAGCACAAATCCAATTGTTGCGTTGATATTTTTCTTCAGTACATGCAGAAATGGGAATTTCCACCTGCCCGTCAGTACTGACGTGAGTTCCGTCAGTCCGTCACGGACGGACTCCCATTTTTGCTGGCGGATTGCCGACCGATGGTAACTGACAGAATAAGCACTGACGCAAATGATTCTTGGTTGTCCGACGACTGACATGGACCCGAAGAAAAAAAAAAAGATGAGGGGCTTTTTAGGGATGAGAAGCAACAGGAGCAGCAGTAATAGTCTAACAATTTATATATAACCGCCGCTGGCGAATGACAGAAGCTGCCCACCACCGAGTATATGTAAGTCATAGCAGCAGTGCGGGATATCGACTCTAATTATCTCGAGCAGCACAAACAAACATCCTTGCTTGGATTGTGACATGCTCAACCATGCCTACACTGAACGCTTAACACGTAGTATCCAGTCAAAGCAATTAAGTGAGGGGAATTATTTGAATGGCACGTTTCTTTTCAAAATTGGATTTGACTGCAACAATCAACATCTTTCAGACTGCCGAGGAGAGAAGGACTAGAATAAATGTGCGACCCAGGTCACATTATTGTCAAGGGATGTTTTTTCACAATATCAAACTGTTCAAAATTAAATCCTTATTAGATCATTTCCTGATGTTTGAAGTATTATTCGTATAATGACTATAATATGAACTAAAAACAATACCTAAGTTACTAAGTATATTGACTGGATAGCAGTACATTTGGAGTCATGCATTGGCGGTCAGCAGCTTGTTGCGCTGCATGTTCACGGATGAGTTGAGCCCATTTGGCAGAGACGTGTTGCCTGACTCAGACTTGTGCTTCCTGTGTAAAAACCGAAGCCTGAGTTCATGCAGTGAGGTATTGTTATGTAATACTTATCTGGACGACAACACACCACACCCTGACAATGGGAAAGGGAAGGCCAAACGAGTCACAGTCTGTCTGGATCGCTGCTCTGATCATTTCAAAATTAAGCATGAAAAGTCTCCCAGTCAATCAACAAGATTTGGCTACAACATGTTTTGGGTGAACAATGTGTGCAGAATTTCAGCAAAACAATGGATTTTTGTAAACTGCAATCCCAGTCTAAAGGCTTTTTATTCAATGAGGTAAGGGCTGACTTTATATGGAAGTAAATTGCTGTTGGGAATAAATAATTTGCAGGCTTTCTGGTCTATAGTGATTTTAAAGTGTCGAAACGGGCCGACATCAAGCCACCTAAGAGCAAAGACATTTATGAATAAATACAACATCCTTCTGATTTATTTCCGCCCGTTTTCTCAATCAGGACTGGAAAATCTCGAACTGCTTGATGACATTTGACCTGTTACACTTTCACACAAGAAGAAAAAGCCCCAGAGTCTATTTGACGCCGCATTTCTTTTATATGAGGCTCCTTTAGAGAATTGCTGAAAACAAGAAAGTGCTATGAAGCAAGGCCTTATTTCTCTAGCCACAGCCTTTGTGTAGAACAATGATTGGGGTTGCATGAGAATGTTCTCTTCTCTTGAGCAACATATTTGACTTTCAATGTTTTTTATTACTGTGGCAGGGCTGCTAGATTCATTAGAATAAAGGAAGGAAATTTCAATCACAAACCAAGCTGGCAAAGCGTCAAGGGTGATACATGACTATCGTTTAAAGGGATGAAGACAGCTGCTACGAATGTGGTGTAGATGTGCAGATGGTGAAACAAACCTGCTTGTAAATAATGGCACCTTCAAAATAAGTGTGAGGGAATTCTAACAGCAGTTTTATCCATTTATTAGTTTCCTGTACATTGGTAATCACTAAATGTTGTGTGTATGTAACAAGTACCGGTAAATATTTTTGTTTTTTCAAAATATGAGTAGAGGTGATGTGGACGTGACCTTAGTGAGAGGTGCAGGAGAAATGTTAAGTGAGCTTGTGCCTTTAGTGCTCCAGTCAGATGATGTCAAGTGGTAAGGTCATGAGTCTAGCTGATCTTTAGTGGGCAGCATGTTTCTTCTCTGCTACACATTCATGAAAAATGAGTGAATAGGGGAAAGGACCACTTCTATTGAAGCTTACACTGCCTGGCACAGAGTCAAGGGCAAGCTGCCAGGGTACTACTTTTCACTTTTCATGACAAGAGTCTGAGGCAGGAAGGGAGCGGATGTGTGAGGGGTGGGGAGTGGCTGGCTGGATGCAGGGTGCGTGCGTCAGCAGCTCCGCCTGGGACTCCCTTGCCAGGAGGTTTGAAGAGCATATGTGGTTCTTATCTTATCTACTCTCCGAAAAGGGCGTAGCACAGCAGCCGACACTGACATTCAGTGGGCACCAAAAGTGACGATGGATAGGCCTTGATTTCTCTTTCCCACATTTCACCTCATGTATTCATCAAGCCAAGAGGTGAGTGTGTGAGCATATATAGGTGAGTGCACGCACATTCTTCTTGTACTCCTTTGCAGAGTGTGTTCTAACCTACACTGATCAATCAATATGAGGCAGTTCAATGGTGTCAGATTAAGTAGATAAACATCATGCTTCTTGATTAGGGGTGAGACAAAATGTTGTTTGTCCCATCTCTCGGGATGAATGAGAGAGCCAACCAAATATCCAAATTTTGCTACACACTGAAAAAAATAAATAAATGATATATACACAGAGCATAAGCCGTGGGTTCAATTCCGGCCCTGGCCTTCCTGTGTGGAGTTTGCATGTTCCCCCCGTGCTTGTGTGGGTTTTGTCCGGGTATTCCGCTTTCTTCCCACATTCCAAAAACATGCATAATTGTGTGGGACTGATCAGTGATTATTTGTGATCGTTTATTTAAAGCACTACTTGGCTGCAACCAGCAGAGGTACTATTGATCTACTCCCAACTAGTTTCTTGTTTAAAGAAGAAAAGCTGATCAAGCCAAAATCCTCCACAAATGACAACTCTTCCATGAGTTTGCTCAATGTGGCACTGGCATGGAAAAATTCAGACACTTTCATCCCATTAAAACATATTTTTAAAAATAGAAATACTGGTAAATCAGTTCGTTGAGCACTAATTTAATATGAATTTAGTTGACAAAGGATGTTTTTTTTTAATCGGCAACTATAAACCATAGTCATGACAATATTATATTGTGAATAATTGTGAGCCCCATTCGAAAACCACATGTGGTGGAAACATGGAGAGAAAGAGGGGCAGAGAGAGAGAGAGAGAGAGAGAGAGAGAGAGAGAGAGAGAGACCGAGGATCTCAATGGAAATGTAATTTGCATTATTTCCACTTCTTTGGCCCAGGTATACACATAAAGGGATGGCGCTATAAATGGCAAGCTGGGATAAGACATCTTGGCGTGTGCTCACAGGCAAGTCGTGACAAATGACAGACATATACAGTATCAAGAGGAACATCAGCTAACTCTGTGATTGAACTGCAGTCCATCCATGTTCTATACAGCTCATCCTGTTTGGAGTTATAAGAAACGTTGAGTCAAACCCAGCTGACAGCCAACTCCATCCTGAAGTGATCGCCTGTCAACCACAGGCGACTACGAACGTGGCATTGAGCTCGAATTGAGCCTGCACCAGCTGCATGAAAGTGAGTGTGACTGTGACCATTCATAATTTCACATCAACTTGCTTCAATTGATGAGAATTTTGAGGATGGCACCAATCATTGTGCCTCAGTCAGCATTTTGTCCAAACCACAGGTTTAATGTAAATGCTGCAACACCGCATTCCCCTTCCACCACCTCCACCGCTTCCCAGAGCCCCGTCCACGATGGGGTCGCGTTCGTCACCGCACATCTGGACTGATGTCGAACTGATGGGAAGCTGCTAATGAGAACCACAGAACTCAGATCCTGTGTCTTCTCCTGTATCACGTTTTTCGATGAGCGCCAACATGAGGACAAGTTAGAAGGGAATCTATCTGTCTGTGGCCTTTTCCCATCCCCTCAGATACCGAGACTTTGACCAGCTGACAGAGGGGTCAATGGATGGAGGATGCCTTGAGGAGAATGTCATCTGTTTTGTCACTAACATCGTGCACTGTGCCCTGGCGCTGAACCAGTGCTCCGCAGATTTCGACATAAAGGTTTCAAACTGCATCGCAGGCTTATTTTTTTTGGCTTGAACTTCATGTATTTAAAGCAAGAGAAAAAGTATTGCTCGAGGGCTCCCCCTAACAATAAAATCAAAACACTGACAGCATTTTGAAATACACTGTGCAGCATTATTTTTCAACAACAAAAACATATTGGAAAACGGGGTCAATAAATGGGGGTGCTGACAAACTCCTCTTGTTATGTCATGGCTTAAAATGAACATGATATGCTCTGCAACATCAGTGCACGAATTAAGACTTTAAAAACTAGTGTTGGTCCTGATGCTGATGCTAATGTAACATGAGAACTGACCTGGACCTGGACTAACGATACAGTATTAAAAGACACCACACCACAATGTAGTTGAAGCAAGGGGATGACAGTCGGGATGAGAAAGATGCTGTTATACTTTCTATACCATGAAAAGCATTTTAAAGTTCAAGAGTACCATATCTACATACTTTGTTGTGTGCAAATACTACACGAAATTGACCTGACTGCACACAAATAATTGATTTCCAGAAGTTCCGATGCGCCCAATCAGGCTGAAAGCAAACAAATTGTCTTTGCGTTATAAGCAAAATAGAGCATTCATGGACATCAGTGCGGACTGATCATTTTTGCCCATGCAGTTTTTGACAATCTATGATTTCAACCAGGGGTAACCAATTTCGGAGCAGAGCTGGTGACTCCTGGTTCAAACACGCCCATCAAAACCACACCACATGATATCGGTTCAATGAATTCCCAAATTCTCAATTCCCGGTAAGTGTATGTGAACAAGTAGATATTAAAATGCAACTGAATAAACTGTCTAATTACCCTGTTCTGACCTTGAATGAAAATGGGTGCTTTTATCCATCAGCACAAATAATAATTACCATATTGAAATACAGCATGAACGAGAAAATATGAACACAATGATTATGACTTCAAGACAGGAAATAAGTTCTCTTGAGAATGTAGCATAAAAGTCTGATTACGTACAGTATGAAAATATTTCATATTGCAAAGCAGCGAGCGCAAAGCACTACGGATTGTGTTTGTTCTAGCATTTAAAGAGCCTGTTTTTGATGTGTTCTTAATGTGCTTGGCAATGCGTTTCTGCAGTACGAGGGAAATTCTCCCGTCTCGGCTTTTGACACAGCCACCTTGCGTAATGTGGAAATTTGTTTTTGTGTTCATTTTTTTGAATACATCCAATGAAAGCAATTTAATGAGAATACCATGCACATAACTGAACCCATCGGAGATGGTGCGGATTGCGAGTTGAGCAGGTTGCCAAGCAGCGCAATGCGCACATGGGGCATCAAATACAAAAAAAAAAAAAAGTCTGTAACCAACAGGCAATGATTGTAGCTCTTTGCGATTGGCGCTTCAACTCCAAGCTTCATCGGCATGTGGGAATGCTCCACACAGGTGAAGAAAAAAAGTCCGCTGGCGCTCATCCTTCTATACCCCAATTAATGACATAATGTTGACACTCTGCCAGCAGTTTCATTTGGTGGGGACACATATAAAGTTGTATGTGAGACAAGTGACAAGTTCACTCAAGCTTTGATATGTTTACAGCTTCATAAGTTTCAGGAAAAATGTTGGTGAAAGCGAGATGCTATGCAGTCAGGTCAGAAATGTCCAGAATGAGCACTTCCTGCCTGACAATGTTCAGCCTTCTTCATCCAGTTAAGCAATATGTTGAAAAGTCAATTGGGTTAAAAAAATGCACGAGAGATCACATTAGGGTTGACCTTAAACGAACACTGCGGGCCAACAATGCAGTCACACAAGCCACTACAAACAGCTGGAATTACTGCAACTGTGTGTTAGGGTTACGCGATTTACAATGAGATGAGCAAGCGGTGATGTCAACATACCCCGAGTCTGCATTAGCTGGCCACTCTTGCATCAAGTCCCATTTCAGAGGGGACAAACAATGGAAAACATATCATCAGTTGCTGCAAAACAAACCACAGATAATGCAGCCCACCTGTGCATACTGGCCTGTCACATGAAGAGCCCAATGCCATGTCTTTGTGTACAGTAAGACTCACGTCACAATTAAATCTGTTGTTCTAACAAAGCTATAATGTTACAGTTTAAAAAAAACAAAACAAAAAAATATGTATGGTAAGAAGAAAAAAAATCTCATCCAACCAGGGTCACGGGCGTGCTGGAGCCTAGCCCAGCCGACTTTGGGCAGTATAGGCGGGGTACACCCTGAACTGGTTGCCAGCCAATCGCAGGGCACACATAGACAGACACCCATTCACACTCACAATCACCCCTAAGAACAATTTCAAACCATCAATTAGCCCACCGTGCATGTTTTTGGAATGTGGGAGGAAACTGGAGTACCCGAAGAAAAGCCAAGCAGGCGACATGCAAACTCCACGCAGGAAAGCCAGCGCCCTATTCGAACCTACGACCTGTGCACTGTGAGGGGGATGTGGTAACTTTTTAGTTTTGTAATCTTCTCCTGAGCCTTGCGTTACTGGGTTTATTTATTTATTTTTGTGTATGTATGAACATACCAAATCTACCCATCTGTCGAAACCTTTAAAAAAAAAAAATACAATTAAAAAAATTCCTCTATGCTCTGCCTGCTTTGGGATCTGACCAGTCGCAAATCATTACAAGTAAGGCATTACAGAACCAATGACTGGTTTTGATGTCACACTTCATCAAAAAATAAAAACAAAAAAAAAGTCTTCTTGTCATGGCCTATGTGGAAGAAGGTGACATTATTTGTGCAAAACATTTGGAAAACAAAAATATATCTCTACCAAAAGAACTTCGACACTGATTATAGTACAGCGATCGAACACCTGATAACATGATAAAATAAAATAAGCCATTGTGGACAAAAAAAAAGTGAAATTAATACCCAAACAAGCATATTTTAGTTTGTGTGCTTTGCCATCAGTGACATTCCAAGAAATGCACATTCCCTAAAGGTAACCCGACACTCTGAATATCTCATGTGGCGTGCTAGAATGTGTGCAAGTTAATCGCAAATGCTATCAAACACAATGTTATCCTTTCAGCAGACTGTACTGCAAAACGACACATAGGAGATCAACAGAGTGTACTTCAGTCCGTGAATCTCTGTGAGGAGATGCGAGTGTATATGAGGGGGGGAAACTGGTTAAAAGAGATCGACAAGATAATAACCATGTGGCATTCATTTTACAAGGGAGCAGTTTTCATGTTACATTTTGGGGTAGTTTGAGAATATATTCATAGTTATTTTATTTGGTAATCCCATATGAAAGGGCATTTGACTTCATACAAGGAGAACTAAGCACCTGATTATTGGGCTCAGTGACCACTCAAGAATAATCAACAGTTAAGAGTATTGAGGGATTAAAAAATGTTAAGAATGTTAAATGTTTGGATCAAGGTATACTTTCCTCATTTTTCTTGTTTTTTTTTTTTTTTACAAATAAAGCTTTTGTATATTTTATGTTATTTTTCTTTTTTAAAGCATTTTTGTGTCCTTTCTGTCCCCCTTTTTTGGTACCTGTTTTCGGTTACATAATTAGTTATTTGATTGACATTGCATTACTTTTTTCCTTTTGTATTTTGTGTATTTCATACATGTAAGGGATTTCACCTTTTGCTAGCCTTTATTGTTGTGCTCACACTACAAAATATTGTTGCTTGTTGCAGTTTTTTAAAACCAAAAATAATAAACCAGATGATAGATTTGAACTACTGTAAATGTATATACTGGAGTATTTTTTTTTTATTCATTTCTTATTCATTGTCCCATTTGGTGCTTTCACATTTGCAATGTTGTGTAAATCAATCCCAGTTCGCTTTTGTAGTTTAACACTTCTGCAATAACGGTAGATGTATGAATGTTCAACAATAATTATTATTGCCATGGCCCCCAAATGTTATTTTGCTTAGGATCCCTTGGGGGTCATGAGCCGCCTCTGAATTGATTTGCAACATTTCTTACAATACTGTACATGAAATGTGGTAATTAACGCATTTCCATAAAGGGACTGCAACTCTAATATTGAAACGGGAATAAAAAGTTATTTCGAATTTCTTGTTTGTTATGCTGTTTGGTTATTTTTGCGGTCCTCTGCGTGACGCGCGACCAACACGCTGCATGTTTTATTAAACCGGACCGCACGCTATAAAAGCAGCGAATCGTGTTGCTTCCAACTCCACACCCGTGGAGGAGCCATCAATGTGTCATTCATAAACTTAAGTAGCCTCACGTGAGGAGACAAGACGCCAAAATGTCGAGACGTTCGCACGGAATTGCTGCCGCGCGCTATACGCTCCAAGTCTTGAACATCATCTTGATAATTTGCTATGTCTTAAAAATAAGTGTACCTACTTGCACCCAGGAAGCAGTCCGTTAACCTTCTGAAACAGCTTGTCGAAGACGGACCATCTTCCATTTCGGATACTGAGCGCAAACTGAGAGAGGAGCCGCGGAGAAAAGTGCGCTGAACCCAACAACAAGCAAGAAAAAATATATAATTTAAAAAAGAAAAAAAAACTACTCCAGGACAAGATGAGTTCTCAATTTTATGAAGGGCGAGGAGGGTCGTCCGCTGGCCCCCACCACTGCCGTCACCGCACCTCCACCAGGCACCGCTGGCCGAGGTGTAACTCCTGTCCGTCCGCCTCCTCGGCGTCAAGCTCCGCCGTGGATGTGCAGCAGAAGACTGGGCAAGCGCGGGCGACCGCCGAGGAAGCGAGCGCAGTCAAATACGCGCACACGCACGCATAGCCGCTCAAACGCACCCGCGCACGCGGAGAGGGGAAGAGAGAAAGAGCGTGGTGTCAAGTCAGCCAAAAGCAAACGTTTTCCGATTATTTGGTTTCACAATAAAAGGACACATGCGCCTTTCTTTGCTTCCCCCAAGGGCAGTCTTTAGTAGCTCACTGACCGCGACATTAGGTACACTAAATAAATCCAGAGGATTAGGATGAGCGGTAATGAAACTGTATGGTGCAATATTGCTGGTTGAGATGATTCATATACTATAACTCGGGACGGCTCCAGGATTCTTTATCTCCTAAAGGGGGGGGCTTGATTGAGACATGGGGAGGGGGTGCTAAAAACATAATTTGTAATTATATTTATAATATCAAATAAAATGCTGGAGCGTCTTATCTGCGGCTAAACAGATTTTTGAGAGCATCAACCCCCCCCCTTTTTAGGCCCAGTGTCGCACCTTCCTTGTTATAATTAAATAACGTCACCAAATTATTGAACATATGCATCGCTTGTCACTAGTGGCGAGCACGTCTGCCTCATAGCCGAGAAGGTCTGCGTTTGAATCTTGACAAGGGGGCCATCCTGTGTGAAGTTTTCATGTTCATACCGTACATCAGTTTCCCGCCACACATCAAAAACATGCACATTAGGTTAACCGAAGACTTTAAAGAAGACAGCTGGGATAGGCTCCAGCATGCATGCTACCTTCAAGAGGAAAAGCAGAATAGAAATTGGATGGATGGATGGCCCCCATAAAATGATGCCGCGGGCCAGATCTGGCCTCCGGGCTCTGAGTTTGACGTCTGTGGTCTAAACATAATACATAATAGGTGGATCGAACATTAATTAAGGAAAATAATGGCAACTAGCAGAGTATTGCCGAGTTCACACTCATCTAAACCAAGAGGGCAGCATCAGTCCAGGTCAGCTTAATACTATGGTACTAAATTGGAGCTGGGCATGACCTGCAGTGTAAATCCAGCTTTTGGTTGTGTGGGACATTTGGAGGATGGCTTGAAAGTGCGTGGCGCATTAGTCTAAATATTCAATATAGCGAGGTCTTATTTGTCTGTTATCGACTAAGAGATTCCGTAAAGCTCTCGTGTGACGTGGATAACAGTTGTTTGTGTGTCACAGCTTCACTGAAAGGCCAAAGCCGTTGCACTGTCCATTACTGTGTTGTATTGGCACAAGGAAATTCCTCCAGACCTGTCTGCACAATTCAGTTTAATAATATTATAGCCATCAATCGTAATATCTCATCATTCAACTAGTAGGGATGGGTATCATGGAATGACGTGCAGTTAACTTCAACAACCAGGTGTCAACAAACTTTATGAAACTGAGAGCTACTTCTTAGTTCATAATTAATGCGAAGACGTGCCAGCTTGATATACACTTCTGAAATAACCAATTTGCTCAAATTATGGGAAGACACTAATCATATTCATGATTTAACGAGGTAGAAAACAGATGCAGTGATGGGTGTTTTTAAAGTGCTCTAGAAGTAACATTGAATTGAGCTACAGTTAATATTAATACGCAACTCTTTCTAAAAATTTCTGGAAGTGTTCACATTTTGAAACGATCACTTCTGCAACATTCCCAGGAAATCACACTTTGAGAACAGTCCCGCTATACATGTGGTCCTTGGGGGTTACCTGCTACCCGAACCATGTTGGTGACCACTGGCTTACGTAATCCAATATGAAATCATGCCATACTTTTATTGCATGATTTAATATTATTGCGGTATTCTGCCAACTATAATGATGATGTCACAGTAGTAATCAATATTTATTGTAGGTAGAAAATGAGCTCCATCAGATTGTCAAACAGTTGTTGTGGAACTCAGTGCTGTCTGAGGATTAAAAAAAAAAAACACTCTTCCAACACTTTTACTGCACTACTACTGTCGCATTACTTACCAAAGGAAGTATTGGTTGGTAAACCACAGATATGCAAATGAAAGGTATTGAAAAGACACGCTGGTAAGTGAAAGCCTAAATATACGTGAAGTGTAAGCGCGAATCACGTCTACGCACCGTAGTAGGAATGGGCATGATAATTTATTACTTGACAAAGTGATGAAAGTATTTGTGGAATTAATTGTTGATCATCTTGAAGTAACTGACGTAAAGTGCCATGTAATAGTGCAAACAGGAGAGGCACCTTTTATTCTGTTGTGACCAAAGATTAACATTACTTTGGCTTTATATTTTCATTTAATTATCCATCCATCCATTCATCCATCCATTTTCCGATCCGCTTATCCTCACAAGGGCAGCGGGGGGTTGCTGGAGCCTATCCCAGCCATCTTCGGGCAGTAGGCGGGGGACACACTGAACTGATTGACAGCCAATCGCAGGGCACACAGAGACGACCAACCAGCTCACACTCATACCTGTGGACAATTTAGAGTGTTCAATCAGCCTGCCATGCATGTTTTTGGAATGTGGGAGGAAACCGGAGTACACAGAGAAAACCCACGCAGGCCCGGGGAGAGTGAGGCCGACACGCGAACCACTGGAACACCGGGCCGCCTTCATTTAATTAGTCATGATTAAAATGA
Organism: Hippocampus mohnikei; assembly: GCA_026261675.1. Lineage (NCBI taxonomy): Eukaryota > Metazoa > Chordata > Actinopteri > Syngnathiformes > Syngnathidae > Hippocampus > Hippocampus mohnikei. Next base: position 2,005,466 of record JAKGUB010000228.1, read on the forward strand.
TCACTTTTAAGAATATTGTATTTTAATGATAAAGATAATTGGGATGTGTGGGGGGAACAAAACATGATCCCTATACCAAATGCTGGGAACAAATCAATTTAACACAAAAATTCCTATACAATATGATTGTTTTCGGAGGTTCTCATATGTAAAACCTGAGAACAGGAAAAGGGTTTTGTAATTTTTTCGCATGTTTATGAATTGGTCCTAACAATTCTGGCATCTATCAAATACAAAATTATAAGTTCTTAAAGAGAATAACAGCACTTCTCTTGACCCCCCTCGAGTAAATACTACAGAACAACTTTAAAGGCCCTGCGTATACTAAAGACCAAGTGAAAGTAAAATACAGGTACAGCTCGTATCTGTTTCCTCCGTAACAATCAGTGAAGATGATGTCCAAGCGTCCAAAATGAAAAGAGCTCCCTATCTACCCGGCTTTCAAAGATGTCCACTTGACGTATTAGCACTGAGCGCACCTCAGAGGCTCGTCAGAGTGGTTCGGGCAACATGATCCAGCATAAACCCACTATGCTGCAGCGCTACATTCTGATCATATCGAGAGTCAGAGAGGAAGGTGTGGGAGCGGCGGCGGGTTACGTCAGCTTGTGCGCTATCAATCACTGGCATTCCTACACTCTCCAGCAGCTGGTCCATTCAGAGGTCACGTACTGTAAAACATCATGAATTCTCTCTGACGCATGCTGTCGCTTTTCACTTCCACTGGGGGAAAGATGCCAACAGCTTGCTGCGACTCTTTCCCCCTTTTTATTAACTGTGCAATTTGCCCAATTTAACTGAAATTTGCCAAATTGCACCATAAGTGTGTATGTGTGTGTGTGTGTGTGGGGGGGGGGGGGGTTGTGTGTTCAATACAGTGAGAAAGTAAAGAAAAAGAAGATCCAATATGCGGACTGATGGGGGAAAAAAAATCTGTCTTCACAAACAAAAGTGAGTGACAACTTTAATTCGTTACACGACCACGTTCGTAACACAAAACACGCGTCTCAGATCACCCCCCCCAAAAATAAAAAAAATGAATGGAAATGCCATGAATCCGTTGCAGACCTTGTGCTCCTTCTGGTGTGCACAAATTGGCCAGCCATACAGAAACAAACTAAGAAGAGTTTAACAACTATGTGACCCAGTAAGCTGAATCTCTATGAGATTGTTTAATTTGTTCATTTGTTAGCATTACGCTAGTGGACATAAGTGTTTTACATATGTATAGTTTGACAGAAAAGTACAACTGGTCGTGACAATTAATAGTTCTTCTTTTTTTAGATGTATTTCACTATGTGCCAAACTTGTGAGTTGAATCCGCTGCCATCCTCCATCATATTTTAAATTTTCAAGCTACCACTGTCATGCGCAGTTTTGCTCGAGACTGTCGGAGAGGTGATAATTATAATTTTAATTTTTAGAATTGCACTGCATCATACTAAGAGTTGTTTTGAATATTTTGCCTCCGTATGTAGCGAAAGACAACCTATAAACAGATGCAGTGCCCTATATACAAAGTTAAATGCCCTAAAATTGTTCACAGGAAACAACCACAGGAATAACGCAACAATGTTTTTACTTTGTTTTGTTTTGGGGAAGGTGAAGATAAAAATGTGATGGTAACCATCACAGAAAGTAATTTAGATGCTCAGTACAACACGAGCACTTCAATTAATTGAATAAAGTGCACGTAAAAATGATACGTACCAAACAGATGCTTCATTTGAGAAGCATGTCGCTGAAAGCATGCTAATGACTAGCATGGAAATAACCAGACAGGTTTGCCAACATGGTTTCCAGTCCCCTCTCTGCTATATGTCTGTTGGGCATTTTTGCTAACAGTGAGCAGTTACAGCGCTATCAAAAATTATTTGCCCTCTTCTCAAATTCTCGATTTGTTTTTTTTCCCCCCACCAAAGTAAATATAGTATCAGGCAAACATAACCAGTCAACATAAAATGCAGTTTGTAAATGGGGATTTTACTTGCATTACAAAAAAAAAATCCAAACTGCTTGGGGCACCCTCAGCAAGGAGGAGCAACCAAAATCAAGTATTTTCTATAACGAGTCACGAGTCTTTTACATTTCCGTGGAGATATTTGGTCTACTCCTCGCAGAATTGCTTTAATTTAGCAACACTGGAGGGTTTTTGAACATCAACGCTTTTTTAGGTCATACCACACCACACTATTTCAATCAAGTCCAGGCATTCACCCGCTCCAAAACCTTCATTTTGAGCCATTCATAAGTTGACTTGTGTTTTGCATTGTTGTCCGTGCAGAACCCAAGATGACCAGCTATTCTACCATGTCATGGCACCTGGAAGAACTTGTGTGACACAATTAGTGCGAGTGGACGAGAGGCGAAAAGCCATAGAGGACGATGAGACACAAATTCGCATTTGCACGGGCCACTCTCATCTGTGTACTGCTGAAGGATGGAATAAAGCCTTCAGTTTAATGAGCATGAGAACATTTGCCCTGTACTTCTTGAAGGTACCGACAGAGAAGATAACGTAGCGTATTAAATATTTATGATTTCATAGAAAAGGCAGCCGACGAAGGGCGATTTGGAGGGCCGTAAAATACACAGGTACACGGTATTCTCGAGAAAGTACGGTAATCAGACTTGCCTGTGGTCGGTGAAAATGAACTCGGCTTGCCAAAAAACGTGATTCGCCAGAGTCATGTCTAAGAAATGGGACAAGTACTTTTTCGCACAGGGACAAGTAGCTTTGAATAGCTTTTGTTCAACAAACAGAATCACCGTTTTAAAATTGCATTTTAAAAGTTGATTCGGGTTACCTTTGTGGAATTAATTGTTGATCATCAATTTACATTTTTTGATGATCCTAAACATTTAAGTGGGGAAACTTTGCAAAAAAAGTATACATTTGAGAAGAGGGCACATTTTTAAGGCAGTGTATAATTTAATTTACTTTATCTTTATTTGCCTTTATTCCCGCAGGAACGTTAGAGCCCCTATCCTTCTAAGAGCGACTCTTGGCAAAGGTAGCAAATTGCGCTTTCCCGTCAGAGTTCGTCAGGGTTTGTTCAAGGTCGTAAATGTTCAAAGACCGTTCACCAAACGTTCACCAGACGTTTCACCAACAGTGTTCCTGATTTTTCTTGTCGCAAGTCCATTTTGAACATGTTCAAACTTCCCTTGCGAAACGATGACGATGTGGGTGTGGGGTCATGGGGGATCGGAGCCTATTCGAGCTGACTTTGGGCTGCTCATCAGTCAATCACAGGGCATATTGACAACCATTCACAATCATGTTCACAGAGACAGAATGGAAATTAAACTTTACGTTGTCTACATTGAAGTAAAACGAGTCAACCCCGAGAACCCCAGCCACTCAAAACAGGCGATCGATTTAACAAATGTGGGTGAAAAGCTCGTTCAGCCATTCAAGTAGCTTAGTCATTGGCTTAAAATAGAAAAGAAATACTTTAAAATGTTCCCTGCAAAGTTCGTGACTGGGCGCTTATAAGCTTATGCGAAACGGTTCTGGATGAATAACCCAAAGGGAAATGTGGGAGATCACAAGGGATGTCACAACTCTCCCGTCTGAACCCTTAGTGAGGCTGTTTTCCTTCACAGCTCTCAAAAAAGGACCAAAGCAAGTTAGCACATGAGTGTGGTGTTTTATAGTATTATACTCGTTTGTGTAACATCATCTAGCCACAGTTTTGTCTGTCTGTCACATGTATAAGAGCAGCTCCTATGGTCGTCGAAGCGCTCATGTCCACAGTGGGATCACCATCTGACTCAAAGTGGTTGGCGGCCATGCTGAAACATTCTGTCCTCTTGGCTGTTTTTGAACAAACATCCTCCTGATGACTGCAACCTCTGTCTCCCGGCATCCGCTGACACGAGCGCTTGTTCACAATACTCACATTTGCCCCCCCACCTCCTTATTACCGACCTTACCGACCTTATCTACATGGGTACATTTCCAATTCAAGGAAGTCTAGACACTTTTTTTTTTTTTGTGCGCTGCATTGACGCGCACACGGAGGCCTGAGATGTGAGTAAAACATTTACAGATCACATGCAAGCATAGAAACATGAACACACGCACGCACGCACACACACACTGAGGTGCATGGTCACATTTACAGAGGCACACAGGCCCGCTTTCACACATCACATGCAGAACACACATGCACACACACCACAGTGACTTGCAGTCCCCTCCCCCCCAACTGAATAGTCTGTTCTGACAATCCACAGGACAGCCGGCGCATTGACGTCAGAGGCAGGCCCATGAAAATACAGGGTCCCTGGGGGGCTGAGCGAGCTATGCACATCTTCACAGCTTGGCTCATAACTAGCTCGACAACCAAGCGGCAGATCACTCTTACACTTGGTCCTTTATTTGTCTGAAAATGCAGTCATTAAAGAAAAAGAAGAAAAAGAAGAAGAAGCGGCGAGGTTTACACAAAGCCCGCCGTGGAACCATTTGCATGCGACTGCATTGCGGATCACCTCACTGTGACGTCAACGCATGTCACCGTGCGCCGTGATCCATTAGGACAAATGTGAGATAAGTACATCATTTGGGTTAATGGGAATACAAATTAGAGCACATCATTAAAGTAGCTGCCTTGTAACAGTAACTGTCAAACTGGAGTAAATGAACACACCCAAAGGAGACGCACAGGCCAGAGAAAAGATGACATCTTTGTTTATAACTCGACGTCTTTGTTTGGATTTTACTGCAAAGTTGCCATTAGGACATGAGAGGCATTCATCTTACACTTCTCTTTCCTGTCATCAACAGTATATCTGACATTATGTAACAGTCATTGTTTGCCTACATGGCTCTACCGCTCTCTGTGCTTTACCGTGTGTACTAATGTGTTTGGATTTTTTTTTGTTTGTTTTATTTTACCGAATGCGACACAAAATGCACACGTGAGTACCACCATTTTGCCCATAATGTTGTAATTTAAAAAAAAATAAACACAAGCTTCGGAATGATGGGAAAACATGTAGTGAGAGGGATCATAATGCAGATTTGGTTTATGCCGTGAAAGCAAATTTTTGCTGGTCACTTCACTATCAAGTATGTTAGCAAACAGGACAGCAACAGTCGTTGTAGCACGTCCACCTCATAGTTCTGAGGTTTGGTGTACAAATCTCGGATGCGGCCTTCCTGAGTGGAGTTAGCATGTTCTCCGCGTTTGCTTCGGTGGGCTTCATTAACGATATATTCAAGACAAAATAAGTAGGTTATGAATTACAAATATCAATTTCAATGCTATTTGACGAATGAATGTAGGTTTATTTTGAAAGGGACACTGTAATGGACTTGGACTTACATTTTACCAAAAGTATATTATTATTTGGGATGCTTGACAGCATAATTGTGAGTATTACACGGATTACAGTGCGTGATGCAGCTAACTAATATGACTTGCAGCAGAGGTGCAGGCAGCATGGGCTCGTCCAGAGGAAACAGGCTGAACAAGTGAAGGGTTGCCTTTTATGGCAACCTGAGGAGGATAACAGTGGCAAACCTCAGTGTGGGGTGATACATCCTGTCTCAAACACTGTCCTCTGCATCATGAGGCATTATGGGAGACATTGGATTCTGCATCCAGCATGAAAGAAGAGGGTTTTGTGCTGCATGAATTGGCCACCATCTTCTCCACTTCTCTAACGTCACTCGATGGATTTGAGTACATACACGTGTCTATCGGGGGTCTTGTTCTGTACACCAACACAATGTGATGCACACAGACATAATCAGGTTCGACAGGAGGAGCGTCCTTAAATTTCTGCTGAGCTCAAATATGTTTGGGAAGTATTCCGCGCCTTTTTGAACTCTCAAAGACAGCTAGTCCGCTACTCTACCAACACAATTATAAATGAGAGAGAATGTGTTTGCAATTTGAAAGCATGAGTCAAAGCTTGTGTAGACAGAATACGTCACACAGGTATGTGGAGCACTGCAGTGTACGGCTTAGCATATGAATTAAAAAAAAAGCAACCAAAAAAAAAAGGTTTCACCGAGTGAGAAAAATTTATGATGAGAGAGGGGGGCAAGGTTGTGTGTGTGTGTAAATTGAGTGGAGGGGTAGGTGGGGGGGGGGGGCTATCTGCGTCAGAGCGAGAGGAAATGAAGTCAGAGACGGAGGCAGGCGGGCTCGAGCAGGAGATGCTGATGCTGCCGCCACTCACAGCAGCCATTTGGGCCTCATATCGGCTACGTCACAGAGCTGGCACTAATTATGCCCGTCTCAATGTAGAACAGAGTTTGTGTGTATTAGACACACACACACACACACACACACACACACACACACACACACACTCTCTCTACACTTTTTAATGACCTTTAAATTACCTCCGCCCCATGTATTTTATTCCACTAGAGAGGATTTCTCCAATATGTATTATTTTCATATTATTATCATTATATTGGAAGGTCCAAATGTGAATTGCGCTTGTCATACAATTGTCAAAATTTTAGGGGAAACTAGACCGTCAAAGTATGCGTCATGTCATATAAAGGCTTCAGCAGGTTTGGTGAGACGTCAAGGAGCAAACAATGAACACCACAGATGTGTGTGGCCTTTTTCTGTGTTTTGAGAGCTCCCACAAAAGGGCACCAGCAGTTTCAAAACGTGGAAAATGTAATATCGCCATACCTTAGTAAAAGCAATATGCACATCTCTGTCCCGGCTGCTCAATTTAATATATAGTGAGAAGTACAGTGCTATTATTTTTACTCAACAGAAGCTAACATTTCACAAAAACAATGTTGAGTACCGTATTTTAAACTGAATATTGACACATGCGATGACATTACCTTTGGATAATCTGAAAATACCTAAAACCATTCAAAGAACAACCCATTAAAAAATGCCTTTGTCACTTAAAATAGGTCACTTAAAAAAAGGGGCCCCTACAGGGAGAGATTTGTGAACACCAATCAGTGTAACTACCATGTGGACCTCGAAATGTCTTGGGAAATTTATCAACGATTCAACCTCATTACTGATGACTTGTTTAAGAGAAAATAAGTTACCGCTAACCAAATTCAATTGATAATTCAATGTTGAAATTCAATATTTACGGCTCCCACGAACCATAGCTGCGAACAGAGAGGGGCTACAAACTCACAGTCGGTGTTGCAAACATAGTTATTGGGTCACTATATTTAGTGAATTTTCCAACCCTTTAGCGGTTATTTTTCAAAAAGTGAGTTCAATTAAAAAACAGGCATAACCTGAATAATTTACATTGTCTTCCGGATGACAAGAAAGGAGCCCAATGGAAGGTGTCACGGCGTCCACTGCAATAAACACAGTGCCCAGTTGTTAACGTTTTATAAAAGCAGTGATATATTGATATGTAGTTAGCATGTTCTCCCTGTGCCCGTGTGGGTTTCCTCCGGGTACTCCGGTTTCCTACCACATTGCAACAACACGCATGGCAGGTTAATAGAAGACTCTAAATAGTCCATAAGAGTGTGAGCGCGAATGGTTGTTTGTCAAGGTGTGCCCTGCAATTGGCTGGCAACCAGTTCAGGGTGTCCCCCGCCTGACAGCTGGGGTAGGCTCCAGCAGGTCCGCAACCCTCGTGAGAATAACCGGATGAGAAAATAGATGGCTGAATAGATATTGGCATGTTGGAAACTTTTGACCTGAGATATGTGCTTTTCAGCTGCTGATTTTTTGCTAAGGTCACATTGCCTCACCTGTACAGCTGTTCATGAGAAAAAAACATGCTCGAAATGTTTCACTCATGCAGGGAGGAGTAATTGGTTTCGTATGTTTGCTTCATTTGTGGGCTGGTTTGCTGGTCGGTATGAAAGTTACATCATTATAAGCTATTATGCCAACCCTCAACTTACAGCTCGCTGGTTTGAGAATCACCGCTGCATAGACATTATTAATCTTTTATTGAACAGATTTTGACTGAACCGATTAATTGTTTCAACGGGAAGAAATAATGCTCGTAAAATTTGCAGGTCTGGGTAAACAGTGTCCTTTGAATTTTCAAAATGGATTTAAAGTGTTTTGGCAATTGCAAAGAGAATTTTCGATCTGATCTCATTTATTGGATTGAATGCATGATGTAGCTGGTGAAAAACAAGCTGGGGGCCTTAAATGTAGATGTGCAGTCATATACTTTCCATGATGATGATGCAATATGCTCTATTAAGACTGTTAAACGAAAGGGAAGCAATTTAACTTGGAAACTTTATATACACTCCAAATGTACTATGCACCTGCAACCACTTATAGTAAGCTAATGAAATCATGACAAATCCTTCTTTTCTTACGTCAGTAGGTAATTATTGTACGTATTTGTGCTACTTCAATATGCTAACTGGGTTTAATGCTAAAGTATCGTTCCGTTGTTTGTTCATAATTGGATTAGTTGTGTGGAATTGTGCAGTCTCGATGACCAGCATGACATGAGCTATTGATATTTGATCTTGAGCGACGTCATGGCATCTTTCGGACAACGTTAAGGTACTCCATGCAATACTTGTACGGAAACAGGAGTTCAGAGCATTCAGAGGGACATCCCCCAGTAAAATAGTGATGAAATATTAAAAGTCAGGAAATAATAGTCAAAATGGCCATCGCTAATGCTGATTGTATACTAAAGCCTAAAATGTATTTCATATACACATGCACGCTGCATGATTCTCCAACTAAATACAATCCTGCCTATTTCTATTGCCGCTCAATTGTGACCTAGATTTTTGCACGTGTAATTGGAGTGGAAGACGACGATGAAGACGAGCATGTGTTTCACAAGTGTTCATTTGCTTCGCTGACGTCACGAGAACACGGCAAACGCTGCACGGTCCAATCTTATGAAAATTGCAAGATGAGAGGTGTGTGTGTGTGTGTGTGTGCGCATGTGTCTTTTAAAAAAAACACACACACACACAAATGGGTTGGCACAAGCGCTCATTTATACAAGTGTAGATTTGTTCTGCTAGCATAATTTAACTTCAAGTGGCCTGTGGGATGAACTACCTTTAGAGTTCTTTTTTTTCTTTTCTTTTTTTTAAACGTGATGACGCAAACACGGGAGACATGGTAGCCTCCCTTCAAACCACTAACCACACATACACGTGCATGCGCGAGCTGTCTAATGGGGTTGAAAAGGAGCTCGTCTCATCAATTTTTATTGTACAACCATCCAAATTTGGAGAAATGACCCCACAATAGAGATGCGATGTCAAGAGTTTGGGTCACACATAGACATCTTGTATGTATGTCAAGTGATTTTGTGACTCACACGTGGACACGCCAAGACAAAAAATTACCTTTAATCCTATTGATCGTAGACTTTAATGGATCGCTAGAATACGAATACAAAATAAGATTTATGCAGTGAGACCATCGCTCCCCCCACCCCAACTGGTCATACAGTATTTAAATATTTATTACCATTATGATCAGCTGATTTATGGAGGGTTTTTTTGTTCTTTTTTTTCATACCTGTTCATTCTGATTTGACTCAAATCACTTTGTTTCTATAAAAAATCTGGCATCAACAATTTGTCTTGACTACTCACTATTTTGAACAGCTATTTTATAATTTGTTAATGTTCTAGAATCAACGTAGGCGAGCAAGATTTTTGGTAGAATTTTCAAATGGGTCTAGAAAACTATCTCTAGGAAAATAGCATTACTAATACATGTTAAATACTAGCAGCCTGTATAACAGTGTTATTATAGTGCACATTTTGTTTTTGCATCCCCCAGTGAATGATTCTGTCTTACAACATATAATTGTGAGCGTGCAGAAGATTAGTATAATTGAAAATGTGCTTCTGATCCAAATGTCCAATGTCCGGTTTGTGGACAACAGTGTACTATGTGACAAATTTTGAGCTGCAAGCAAACTTTGACTTAAAAGTTTGAGTCGCCTATGAAAAAATTCAAACATGAACTTAAATCTGTCGAGACATTGCAGGCTACTAAATGTTTTTGTTGTCCTGTGGAAAAAGCCCAGAGAGTGACATAAAGCACTGAAAAGAAAGAAGCTGCAAAGGAGCACCAATCTCAACATGTAGATAAAACTTCATCGCTGGCCTTGAAGACTAAAGATAGGGGGACCTTCAGGATGTCAAGTGCCAAGAACTGAGGGAGTGGTTGATGAGATGAGTCGAACTCGGCTGCCTGCAGCAGCCCTCATCGCAAGTCAAATAAAGTGAGTATGAATCATAGGTGAGAAATATGGGCACTGACGTCCAGGCTTGTCAGTGTGTCTGCCAAATAAGATGAGCAGCCAGACATCAGCTTTGCTTGTTTACCGATAACACGTGGACATACACACACACACACACTCGCCATGGACCTTACTCATGCCGTATCATTTATCCAATGAAAAGCATGTGTGTTCTTTATTCCCAAACTAAACATATGTATATCCAACCATCCATCTATTTTCTAATCTGCTTAAGGGTTGCGGGCATGCTGGAGCCTATGCCAGCTGTCTTTGGGCAATAGGCGGGGGTACACCCTGAACTGGTTGTTCGCTAATTAAGATAAGGAGATAAGATGAGAAAACCTTTGTCTCACAATGGAGAAATTCAATTTGCGTGCATATATATATCGATATAGACACACACACACACACACACACACAGGGACAGAGAATCAGATAGATAGAGTACAATTGAAGACACATGCAATTAAACAAGATAGTTTAATTCATTTTGTTGACATCAAGACTGCTATTTTAAAAGTGTAAATCATGGACCATGGTGTAGTAAAATACTTTAGAAATTGATTCTTTTTTTCGAGTGCATTTAATCTCTATGATCTCGTTTTGTGGCATCTTTCAGGAGTGGGACTCACTCCTTAAATCTCCCTCATAAAATATTACTCAGAGAACGACTGCATCATCTTTCCCGTGACTCATTTTTTACACTCTAGCCCCACCTAGTGCCTGTTATTGATCTAGTTTAGCATCGTGATGAAGGAGTTTTATATAGATTTGAGGTTATGAAAGGCCAGCTTTCATTAAATGTAACAGGTATGACACAATCAAGCCAATCTCTTTGTAATCCAAGAGCTCAACAGTGATCTGCAAGTGAGACCAAGTCGGCAGTCTCAAACGGAACATGCAAAGGCGAAACTGCATGAGTCCATCCCAACACACATGAACACGACACATAGGTTTATGACATGCAACTTTAACATATCACTCCCGTCAGTCAGCGTAGCTTAAGTATTTCCTCCGTTTAAAATTGGAGGCAAATAATAAAGACAATAGTAATAATCATAATTATAATAATGAAAAAGAAAAGAATTCAGACATCTTTCTCTTTTCCTGCAGTTCTCAAAAAATCTGAAAAACAATGACTATGAGGTTTGATGATTTAATGTGGAGAAATATAAATTACTTACCAATAATCAATATGGATCTAGAAGTAACCGATCAACAGCACAAACTGAACTGATACAAGAAACCAGATTTGCAATAAATAAAAACAAATGTTGGCTGTTGGAACATTCATTCAGCGAAAGAATGCATCCATCCATCTATTTCCTGAGCCGCTCACAAAGGTCGCGGCGCGTGCTGGAGTCTATCCCAGCTGTCTTTGGGCAATAAGCGGGGGACACCCTGAACCAGTTGCCAGCCGATCGCAGGGCACACACAAGACGAACCACCATCCGCGCTCACACTTACACCTAGGGACAATTTTGAGTGTTCAATCAGCCTGTCATGCATGTTGTTGGAACGTGGGAGGAAACCGGAGTACCCGGAGAAAACATGCAAACTCCACACAGGGAGGCCGGAACCGGAATCGAACCCGGTACCTCTGCACTGTGAGGTCGATGCAACAACCACTGGGCCACCCTACACACACACAGACACACACTAATATATATATATATATATATATATATATATGCCCTGCGATTGGCTGGCAACCGATTCAGGGTGTCCCCCGCCTACTGCCCGAAGACAGCTGGGATAGGCTCCAGCACCCCCCGCGACCCTAGTGAGGATCAAGCGGTTCGGAAAATGGATGGATGGATGGATATATATATATATATACACACACACACACACACACACACACACACACACACACACACACAGACTGTCTCTATAATAAACCGCTCTAGCACAACTCTAATTGCCCCACGGGGATAAATAAAGTTTTCTGAATCTGAATCAGACACACACATATATAATGTTTGCTTAGTTTGCGGTAAATAGGTTTTTACTTATTCTTAGTCTTTTTCAGTATGATTAAATGTCAAACATGTATGTCGGCATTTTTATTTGTTTTGTCGTTCTTTTTTAGTTTCCTTTTTGATCCTTTTCACACATGTTCAAAAATAAAGCAGTCAGTCAGCCATGTTCACATGTTTGCACACTCATGCTAATTTTGATAGCATAATAACTGATTCAACTGCCAATATTCATCTAAACAAGTATATGCTCATAAGAGTGTCTGTAAAAACCTGAATAAGAACCAGGTTACCCCTTTTCAAAACCCAAATATTTGGTCATATGTACACGATCGGTATATTTCCATTGAGAGGGACGTTTGTGTTCTGCGCATGCTCTATCCACAAGGATTCTTGGTCTTGTATGCCCGGCCATGCCACTTACTCAACTAGTCGAACATTAACATTTGACACTTACGACTTTCTTCTCTCCTGATTTGTAATGGTTTGATTCTGATGCGCAATTCCACGTGCTGTCTTTTGAGTGTCGATGCAAAGCAACAATACAACTATTCTACCAAAAGTCACAGTGCATCCAATTCCAGATAATTGAGGTACTACAGCTAAGGCAGTTGCATTTCAAAAGTACATGTGTTCTCCTCAGGCAACATTTACTTGCCTCGCTGATAATCATTGATAAGCAGCCGTATGGGCTGCAGGGGTCAAAGTGGAGTGATGATGTTGATAAATGACAATGTCGTTTGTGTCTTTCTCCATAAATCAAAATGGAAGATGTAATAACCTCCCGCATCGACTACTGCAATTCACTTCTTCTCGGTGTCCATCACAAATTCCTCCATAAACTTCAACTTGTTCAGAATTCAGCAGCCCGGATCATCACCAGAACCCCCTCCTTCCATCACATCACCCCCTATCCTCCGACAGCTCCACTGGCTCCCTGTCAAACTTAGAATCAACTTCAAAATACTTCTCTATTAATTTAAAGCCATCCATAACCTTGCCCCCCCCCTATCTCTCAGATCTTCTTCAGATTTCCATTCCCTCTCGCTCACTCAGGTCCTCATCCTCCCTCCACCTCTCTATACCCTCTGCCCGTCTTAGCACAATGGGGTGCCGAGCCTTCAGCCGCTCTGCCCCAAACTCTGGAACTCACTTCCACCCAATATTCATAACATTGACTCTCTTCCCACTTTCAAAACCCAGCTCAAAACCCACCTATTCAGACTCGCATACTCTACTTAATTTATCTCTTCTTTTATTTATAATTTTATCTGTGATTTTAATGTTTGCTGTGATTTTAATGTTTGCTCTTGCTTGTAAAGTGTCCTTGAGTGCTATGAAAGGCGCTTACAAATAAAATGTATTATTATTATTAATAAACCAGACAACAAAGTAGCATTGCAGCCAATGTGTGGGAAGCCCTCATTTCTACCGTATCTAAATGTCATCACCGTGAAATGCAAAATAGTAACATCTTGAGTAGGCGTGCACCCCCTGAGTGGTCACAGATGTCAGGCACAGTCATGGCAAGGAAGCGCCCGTATTCTCCTTCTGTGTTAGCCAGAGGAAACTCTCACTTGGGTGTGGGCCCAGAAAGATCCAAAACTCGGAACTCAAATGTCACAGAGCAGAACAGGTTGAATCCCGAAATGTGCTGTACAATTAGCAGCCACAACATTGGGTAAATGCTGGATGCACAAACTGCCACAATGAATGCATCTTGAAGAAATTATTTAAAATGGTTTGCAGGGTAGATGTGCACAACCACGATAATAAACATACAGTATTTTCTGGCACACCTTTGCGAGGCAAGTGTCGTGCAGTATCTACAGGCAGTAAACAAGCTCTATAACACCGTTTGTGGAGCGATGACTGAGGAATAATTAATGACATTTTGAGAAGTCTCCTGATTAAAGTTGCAGAGTTAATTTTGTGGTTTCAGTCACGAGCTAATTCCGTCAAACTTCCAGGTTTTCCAGAATAAAAAACGCCGCCATCTGCATGTCCTTCATGAACCACAAAGTAGAATGCTCACCAGCAACAGATGACAAATATAAGGCACAACAGAGGATTTGTTTTCAACTGAGTGACATCTTTGTATTGGTGTGATGTTGATCCAATTAATTTCATACAGTTCTCGTGAGAGAGAGAGAGAGAGAGAGAGAGAGAGAGATAAAACTAAAATACTCCATCAACATCCTCCAGTTGGTTGTTTTGCATTGTGCAATTTGACACAACTGGATGAGTTGCACACGCACTGATGTAAAATTTCTGTCGGGCCTGTACAGAGATGACTTGTGACATCAAGTGTTGGGGAGCCAATCTGAGGTCCCCTCCCCATTCAGCATTGTGTGCTAGTATTGTGAGGAAATGACATGCCTCCGGGGCACAAACATGGAGAATGGAGGTTATTGTCAAGCGGGGAGCTTCTTGCACCCAGTAGTCAAACACGTGAATTGGGAAACTATTTGTCGAGATTTAAAGACTTGAAAGTGGCGAAATATTTGTGAAATAAATTGATCAAACTTCGAAGGTCAAAACAGGTTATACTGGATCGCAGAAAACACATTTTCTCTTCATTTCATGGGTATTCATGTCTATAAGGATTATGTGCAGTTTTTTTTTTGCACATTTCCAATGTAGGGCTTAAAACTGGGCCCCTCCAAAAATACAAAATTAAGTAATGTATAGATTGTTGAAAAACCTACTTAAGTACACTAACAAGCTTCCTTCTCACCACATCTCCACCACCCGCGTGTACAGTATGTTTGTGTTTATGCATCCACACAGCCCCTACTGTTCATGTCTTCAATCCTCCGAATATAAAGATACATCAAATGTGACTTGGCCTATAAGAGATTATCGAAAATAATCCACAGCAGCACACAAGATTGAGATTAAAAATAGCAAAAGAGATGATTAAATGGTCGGGTTCACTCTTCCAATATGAGTGAACAATGCTTGCATGGAGAAATTGTCTTCCTTACCTTGGTCACTGCATCCTTCCAGGGGAGACTCCTCGAATCCCAGATCGTCAAGACTTTTCCGTTTCTTCGACATTTGTGGGACCGGACAGAATCCCCGGCCGATGTGTCGGACAACTTGGGGCGCCTTTGTCAACCGGCGGGATACACAACACGTGGAACAGTCTGCGTGGGGTGATAAGAGGGGTGACGAACACCACCAGAGGCGATCATTCAGACGCGTGCGTGCATCGTCCTTGAAAGAGGCAGCCTGGTCACTTTGTCGCGATCTGGTTCGGCGTGTGGCCGGGCGAAAAAATATGAAGCGATTTGTCACTCACGTGTGCGGCGGATTACAATGTGGGACTTGCTCAAATGTGAATTTACGCACGAGGTTGGTGACTTGTTCCGCCATGTAGGTGAGCCGCAAAAAAAGTGGGCTTCGAAACTATCGTTTCCCAAGAGAAACCGTTGCGATGCTTTATTTAGTTTTGAGCGAATGGCTCACGGCGACGTCAGACGACCTATCTAATCAGGCGTGGATGACGCACGGAGGACATCGCGGGAACTCTTGGATATCCCGATGAAAGAGTGTTCGCTCAATGCAAAAGGACCATTCGCCAAACATGCATTTCGTGTCTATTCTAACCGTCACGTCTGTCTAGGTGGGCACTCGTGCGTAAAATTACTTCACTCATGGTGTGGAGTGCGAGAGGGTACTTTACCTTCTCTTAAATCCATAAATCCCACGAAGCTTCGTGATGGGCGAAGAACCTCCTAATCCACGCGTGACAGTGACACAAATGGACCCAATACGCATTGTAAAACGAGGACCATCTAGGAATAACCTTTTCTTTTACTTGCCGGCGACACAGCAACAACACAAACAAATACAGTAATGAAGATATTAAAGTGCATTTGTCGTGTGGAGGCGTAAAATCAAAATAACCCGTATGAAGGATCAGATTTGAAAACCTGGGAATACAAATGATTAACAAACTAATAACAACATCTCAGGAGGGTTTCCGTGCACGCGTGGCTGTTCCAATTGGTTAAAACACAGGCAGTGATAACCAAATATCACACATTGCCTCTCCTTTCCCAAAAAAGTCACAGATGGGTGCCACCAGTTGAGCGCGCGCGCGCGCACACGCACACTTCCTCTCCTCTCTTTCTCTCCCAGCCTCTCTCAATTCTCCCACATCTTGATTTATTCATGAACACACCATGAGGGTCACTAGATCATATTCCTTTCCTCACATCTGGTTTACATTTACAGTATAACGACCAAAGCTGCACATTTGAGCTCAGGAAGACTTTGTGTTTTATTATTTCTAATAACAAATTTAATTGATCCTATTTCTTTGCACATACTCTTTAATTGTGAAGGCTGACATTCGCTGATGCTGGTGTTTAGTGGTATTTTCTCCATGCAAACACCTCTCTCTCTCTCTCTTTCCTCTCTCTTGTTCCCTCCCTCCCCCTTCCACTGCAGCTGCTGACGTCAACACACGCTTGCGTCAATGCTGCCTGCTTTGGCAGAGAGGCTTGTTTCATTGTGATCATAATGGGATTATTAGATTTAGAGAAATACCCTGCCTTCGTGTTTTTTTACATGCTTTTTTTTTCAAAAACATGATGAATGACCCATCTTTTTCTTTCTTTGCTTCTTGCACTAAATATGATTATGATCACAAAGGACTCATGATCTCTTTATCCTTTGCAAATCATTTATAGATGAAAGAAAAATCAAAAGACAAATATCAAAACACGGAAGTTGCACTTGTTTTGAACCGTGACAGCACTAGTTGCATAATATGGAAGCATACATATATAATAAATATTTCAGGTAGGGTTAAGATGCTCCCCACAAAAAAAATCGACTATCTGCTTATGTCAATGTGCATGTGCGAGACGCAGGAGGATGTTATGATGTCCTTAAGCGCTGACCTTCGACAATGAATAGACTCTACCTCCTGTAGGTGGGCCTTGATTTACCTCCCATAGCTTTAGTCTCTCACTTGGACTCAACACGCACACTTTGAGAGACTAGCTGCATGCATGCTCAAATATGTGCGTATTAAATTCTCCAGTTGAGCAGTAAGTAGATTTTTCTCAACAGCGTTTGCAAAACAAGCCACAGCGTACGTGTATCGGTAATAAAGAGCAAAAGTAATTAAAGATTTAAAACCAAATGTACTCCTTGAATGGAATATGCACCAGCATGCAGTGAGGGTCCTATAATGGCACCCTGTGCAAGCCCTCTTTTGATGCTTATTGATGCTGATGTCATGCAATATACTCAATTTTAGTGGGTCGTTTGGTTATGTACAGTCCTGCACAAAAGCAGTGTTAACAGTTATTTTTTTCAAAATGATAAACTCTCCATTTTGATGGACACAGTCAGAAGGGCTTATTAAAGATGTGGTGTACAATTGCAGTGCATTATACAAACAGATGTTACTTTAATACTTTCAACCTCTTGTGTGACCAAAATATTAGAGATGTCTCTCAGTATGATGCAGTGCAGTTTAACGCCACTGCATTGTAACTGTGCAGAGCTAATGAAGTGTCCAAAATGATTTTCATGACCAATTAATCCCACATCACTCACCCCTATTATCCGAACCGCTTTTCCTCACGAGGGTCGCAGGTGTGCTGGGGCCTACTCCGGTTGTCTTCAGGCATTAGGCCAGGGGTGTCAAACTCAGGTCCTGGAGGGCCGCTGTCCTGCATGTTTTCAAAGTCTCCCTGTTGCAACAAACTTGATTCAAATGAACAGGTTTAATGTCAGGCTTCTGCAGACCTTGCTGATGATCTGATCATTTGAATCAGGTGTGTTGTAACAGGGAGACTTGGAAAACGTTCAGGACAGCGGCCCTCCAGGACCGGAGTTGGACACCTGTGCATTAGGCGGTGTGCACGCTGACCAGTTTGCCAGCCAATCGCAGCGCGCACATTGCGCTCACAATCACACAGAGGCACAATTTAGAGCAGGGGTGCCCAACCTTTTTTGGCCGAAGATCTACTTTTCTATCAAACAACTTCCCGCGATCGACCAGTTACCGCACACACTTGCACGGGCATGCCATGAAGAGCAACAGCCAGAACAACCTTGTTCAGGGTCACAAGGTGATGATTGAACACACAACCTTTGAGTTGCGTGTTGACAGCTCTGCCACCTGAGTCATGTGGCACTGACAGGCTGTTGCGTGATTATATTGTAGTTGCCGGTAATTTACAAATGTAGCCAGGAAAGGTAAACGATTTCATTTATGGATCCAAAATCTATGATTTACTTTTCCCCAATTAAAGTGGCAGCAAATTGTTACGATACATTTATTGGGTAGATTCTATAGGTTGTTTTGGGTTTTTGTTGTTTTTTTTTTTAACAGTGTATACTTATTGAGTTTTTTTTAAGTGTGGGTATATTTTACAAAAATTTTCTCGGTGATGTTTATGACTGATATAAAATAGTTAGGGCGGCCCGGTAGTCGTGGTTAGCACGTCGACTTCACAGTGCAGAGGTACCAGGTTCGATTCCAGCTCCGGTTTCCCTGTGTGGAGTTTGCATGTTCTCCCCGGGCTTGCGTGGGTTTTCTCCGGGTGCTCCGGTTTCCTCCCACATTCCAAAGACATGCATGGTAGGCTGATTGAGCGCTCTAAATTGTCCCTAGGTGTGAGTGTGAGCGTGGATGGTTGTTCGTCTCTGTGTGCCCTGCGATTGGCTGGCAACCGATTCAGGGTGTCCCCCGCCTACTGCCCGAAGACAGCTGGGATAGGCTCCAGCACCCCCCGCGACCCTAGTGAGGATCAAGCGGTTCGGAAGATGAATGAATGAATGAATGAATAAAATAGTGTATGTATAAGGTTCCCTTTATTTTATAATTCCTTTATGGCCTAAAATAATCAGGTACATTTCACATGATTTTCACGAGTTATATTTACCACTCTCCAAAATCTTTTTTTACTGTGCAGTCAATGACATTGGATGACGTTTTCTTTGAATTTTGACATTTTAAAAATGTCAGTTATTTTTTTTAGTAGGAGCCTATTTACGCCAAGCTGCATGAGGTATGGAATAGTCGTTTTCTCAATTGCGCTATAAACGATTTTTGAAACCTGTAAAAAAAAAAGCTACCAATCATCACTTTATCATGGACTTGCACTTAATATAAGCGCATTAAAGCTAGAATTGTGCTTCCAATACGATACACATTCATGTATGTTCAGTGAAGGATCTAATGATCATAAATACAGTACATAAACTGCAGAAAGCCAAGAGATCTTCCTTTCAGTTTAAAAGCACAGAACCTCACCTGCTGCTTCCTCTTAGTAACAAACACAATATCAGATGTCAGCATTTGAAGATCTCAATTTCATTTCCTTGAGCCTGGGAAATGGCATTTCAAAAGAGTCTTGTATTTTAGAAAAGAAAGCATTAAACTGCACTCTATCTGATCCATCACATGGACGGGAGCGTGACAGCAGTCCAGGCTGGAGAATGCCGCTGCAGAGAGGAATCATACTGAGCCGAGTCGTGCCCCTCTGTGCTACTGCTGTCGTACATGGGTGAGCCAGATGAGGGCGCTGGGACCGAGTGCGCCAGATGGGGATAATGACTGCCGGACCCTCTCAGAAACTGTGAGCTCAGGTTGTTGTTGTTCATTCCAGCCGAATGGTGAGACACCGGGGAGACTGGGGTCAGCGGTGTGTTGTTCATCGACCAAAGGCTGCTGTACTGACTTTATCAAGACATGACGCACAAGACAGGTTGCTTAGAAAGAATTTGAATGGAAATTTTGCAGATAATATTGAATGTTTTGTTTTGGCAAAGGCAAATATCCATTCCAGACAAACAAAAAAAATACAGTTTTGACTGACTTACATGTGAATTCTACTTTAAGCAACATCATTCAGTGGCAAATAACACAAATGTTACACAAAATGTAGGGAAGAAAGTTTGCATTGAAATTGGTGATTTTAACAGTGATAACCTACCTTTAAATGAGAAGTTATGCCCTAAACAGCCATGCACTTTTATTGCTTTACATTCCCATAAAATGATTTAACTTCTTGTGGAAATTTGGCAACTTTTGTATTTTTGTAAAGCTGGCTTCAGAGACAAAATAGAAGAAATAAACTCAGTATGTACACAAATTACAACCACATCAATAAATCTGTAGTGTTCACAGAATGGTAACTGATCTTTTTCGATTGATTTGATATGGCCTAGCAAATAAAATTGCACGAGTGTAAATGTCATGTCTCCATAAATGTGACCACACATATGTGTTATTTTTCCAAATCAAGAATAATAATAAAGAACTGACCTGGAGTTGGTAGCAGAGGTTGGATTGTGGGTCATGGACATCATGCTGGAGTGCGTTGGAATCTGGAGACCGCACCAGTTGTCTTGACTTGACAGCATTGACAGACATGCAGAGGAGTTCTCTGTGTAACCTGCTGCAACATAGAAGCAGAAAGGTTTTACAGTGGTTTCAATGCAACTATTATTGCCGCAGAGCAGGCAGTCGCTCCAGCTAAGCTTCTGAGCCATGACCTTCTCCGCCTTTACCCCGTCAAATGAAGGTATAAACATTCCTTGTCTGAAGGACCAACAGTTTACAACTTTGGGGCTCCACTCGGACAAAAGCAAGTGGAATGCAGACCATGGCTCAACCGGTAACGTTTGTTTCGCTTGTTAAGAGTCAGAGACGATGTGTTTGGGATGAAAGTGAGGGCGAACTTAGAAGGGCACTCACTGGGCGAGTTAGTCCGGTGGTTGTAAGAAGAGGTGTTGTAGGGCGCAGAGCGGTGGGTCCTTAGCGTGGAGTAGCGCTCACGACCGTGGGATGGCGAGAGAGAGATGGGGCTTCCAAATTGACTGTGAGGACTTGCAGCCGCAGGAGGGCAGAGGGAGCCTGACGCAGGCAGAAACCAACCGCCTACTGGCTCCAAGAAGGAAGACACAGGTTGGGAGTGACACAAAAACAGCCATCGGCTATGTCTATATAATTTAAATAGTTTTGAACACATTTAAAGGGATTAAGACACTTACACGGTGAATACGTTGACTGCTGGTGTTCAACTGTTTCGTCTTTGATATCTTTGTCATCACATCTGGAGGAATTCAAAAAAGGTGTTGAAACTTTCATGTCTGTTAAACTATGAATAAAAGGCAAGGAAACATACTGAGGTCAGGCTGCCACGCATTTCGCTATAGGACAATATTTAAAGACGTTAATAGCAACAATAATAACATTATTAAAAACAAGATAATATTACAAAGATATCCTAAAATGAATGTATAATATACTGATGTGTCACTGTTATAAATACAATGAGTACAATTACGCATTTTGAAAACATTAATTAGTAAAAACTGCAAAAATCGTCTGGAGTGTGGGATTAGCAAATATTCGAGTAAGAGTACAACAATGGTTGAAGTCTTATTTTGAAACGTTCTTACCTTTCCTTTGCATCCAGGAACGCCTTGGCAAATGGGTTGTGTTTTATTTTCAAAGCAGTTATCTAAAATACAACAATGAATAATAGATCATGTTTAAATTACTTGCAAAATACGTGCAACGCAGAAGAAACAAACTGCGTAAATGCCCACGCGTAATCACGCACAACCGCACATACAATTTATGGTTTAGCTTTCATGTCAAATAGATTATTTCGCTAACCTCTTCATTTTGATAGGCCGTCACTGCAATAAATTGTGTCTCTGGGAAGGAATGACTGGTAACCATCCTGCGCGGGCCTCCAACGCGCACGATGTGGATTCGCGGCTCATACTTGTGTAAGGAGTTTAACATGATCTATCAAAGAAATACAGTGACGGTCGTAAATTGTTCGAATGCAAGCGACAGAGTGTAGAAAGTCTTGTTCCTACCTGACCTCCCCCGTTGAGTTTATTGGTGAGTTTGACTTTGCTAAAAGAGACGGGGGCTTTCATCCAGTGTGCGCCGAAGTTTGGTGAGTCCGGGTGGATGTAGACACAGCTGGGAGTCTGAGGTTCGGGCTTCCCCCCGGGGACCCACTCCCCGCTCACGTACTTCCACCTGTGGTTGTCCGCAGATACAAAGTCCAACAAGAAGGAGTACATGGCGTTCGGGTCCAGTCCGGACACGTTGACTTTCATCACGGGGAACATGCGCCTTCAAGAGAACAACCGGAAGCTTAATTTAAAGTTGAAATGTCTAAATTACACCCGGTGCAATGCAATAGGCTCACCTGCCGTTTTTTGTCACGATCATCTCGTTTGTGAGATCCTTAAATTTGCCCCAAAGTTCGCTGTCATCCAAAGATAGATTCAGCTCCCTCTCCGTGGGGTCGCCCTTCTCGCTGCCGGCCTGTAGCTCACTTTGCACGGCGCTCAGGAGGTGATCCACCCGGTACTGGCCGGCCTTCCCCGGACTCTCGCTCACCCCCGCTATCGACATCCTTTCCAACCGCTGCGGGTCTGAGTAAAGGTGTGGCGGTTGTAGCCTAATTCCCACAACGATATTTATCAATGAAACAAAAAAAACAACAACAACAACCCACTCTTTCTTTAGGCACTCCGAGAGCTCTCTCCGGGATGAGAAGGTCAAATATATAGACAGGGGAGAAGGTACATGTCAGGATGGCTGCTTGGAACAAAGCTGGTTGGCTCGTCCTTACTTTGATCTTTGGCGGCTTGGCACCGATTCGCTGCAACGAGTCCATTGAATCCACAGGAACCCACAGTCCCGAATGAAGCAGCTTGGCCCATTTGATTACAAGAACTAGTAAATATTGACACTTAGATCAAAGCTCACCTGCACAAGCCCGACTGCCCGATCGCGGAGACACATTTACATTTCATTCCATTGTTTTCCCTCTAAATTTCGGATAAATTCTTATTTGTCAAATTTCACTCAAAAAATATACCACTTTACTTCACATGATTGTATTCTGTGACATTCATATTATATTGGGTTTAACTAATTTAATTTAAAACATTTACGATGTACAAAAAATCATAAATCTTAAAACAAGAACCAAGTATCAAATTTAATTAAGGTCGATTTCTTTGATTTAATAATTAACAGTTATAATTTATGTCTGAAAAAACTTGCTTGCAAGGGTGACTGCAGATTAATTTAGAAGCTGTAACATGAAATGTGAAATCTTACACGTGCAATTATTTAGAGATGAAATCGTTTCAAGAATACTATTCACAAATGAGTAAAAAATAAGTTGAGAGTTTTAGCAGTGAAATGTGATCATAAAAACAAAGCAATGGAGATGACAAAAAATGTTGGCCTTGCATTTCTAAAATAATTATATATTTTTAAAATAAAATAAATAAATAACTAAAATTATCTTCAGGTTTCTAGTGTACAAACAATTTTTGGGTGATCTGTGCATCTGTATACGTTTATTTAGTTTCATCTGCTAGATTTCAAAAGGAGAGGATATAACATGTTCGAGTGCATTTCAAGTAATACAGTCTAGGACTCCACATGGGTTTGCTGACACTATTCTTAAATGCATAATGTAACAGGTGTTTCACACCGCATTTCACATGTTAATTTGTTTCTATGTACCTCACAGGTACCTATTGTGGCTGTTTACCTTGAAGTACTGCAGAGCATTTAAATAGGAGAGGTGAGTGACTATTGCTAATTCCATTTTGGATAACCCGTTTCCACAGCTACGCAACAAAACAAAAACAAACATTAAAGGCTGAAGCGAGTAACAGCCGCGTGCTAGCTTCCGTAGCTCTGCGGTGTTGTGTTGTGGCTGGTTTGTGTTACTAACCAAATCTTGGATGCCTCGTTCCTGCTGCAACCAGCAATGAGAGTCTGTCTGCACATCCAAAAGTCTGGACGCGAGTTCACAGCAAGCAGAGAAAAACAAACCAGGTCAGTTTAAGAGGCAGTTAAAAGACTTCTTCAGTGTCTCCTCAGTTGTTCTAAATGTTACACAAGATTCTATATTTAAATGGGTCAAATTATCCATCCATCGGTGAATTTCATGCAGGTCACTAACCTTTGGGAAAACACCATGACGCTTGGACATACAAAACATATTTTCTTCAACCCTTTCAGGTAAATTAGGCTTTTAAAAGTGCATCACGAACAAAATGACCTACTCAATATCTTGTTTTGGAAGTTCCTCATAAGGTTTGGCTGTACATTTACAAATGTGGGCACTTTCATCTGTGGGTGGCACATTAGATTTATTTATCATTTCCTACTCAATGAATATTGTATGCTTGAAAAAAAAATGCACCCCCCACCCTTTTTTTGTACAGGAGCTTAGGTAAGTGAGATGTAAAAGTCAGAGGTGTAATAGCCAGTGTCATTTCCCACAGTCCCAGTGTTCCATTTGGCGCCTTGCTCTCCTCCTCCAACACCCCGGACAGCGCTAAGTGTCACACTATAGGCCACATCCTGTGTGGGGCTGCAGCACTGTGAATTAACGTTATTGGTCTGTATGGTGCTATATGGCCCCACACAGGACAATACAGGTGCAAGTAAAAAGAAAAAAATACCTTTCAAGTCTGCAGTCAGTCATCCTTTCTTTTGGTTACATCTTAAAGGAGCGGTACACTTCTTAGGAACAAATACCCGGTTTCTGGAATTCTACATTCATGTATTATGTATTGTTAGTATTTCTTTGTTAGATTCCTGATTTCAAGCCAACCATTTGTCAGGAAAGTATTATTTATCGTTTGAGAATATTGTTTATGTTTGCTCATCTATCTTTGCAGGCAATGTGGAATGACTGGCAGAACTATTAAATATTCATGGCTGAAAGTACAACCCTGTCGGCCTTCATCCCACAAAATAAGTCATCCTGCAAGTATATCAGCTTTGTGCTCAATGAAACCGGCCCAGATTTCACACTGAGCAAGTTAATATGTGAATTGGTGGCGATAAGGTCGCAACGATTTTAGTATACAGTACATACTTTCTGTAATATTTTTATTTCGTGGTATGCAATTGAATTGTTATTTAAAATGGGTGTCTTGGATCAATACAGGTGTACTATAATGCAGAGGACATTTGTTCTGTTAATCAATAACGTTTTCATCTACCTACAGTGTCTTTCTATGGAAAGAGAATGTGAAACCATTCAACACAAATTGTTACATTCTGTTTGTATTTACTCATGCTGATTTTGAGTTAGTTAAAAAATTACGTTTCTTTCAGGTCTGTGGCGGTCAGGTGGTATTTTTAACAAAAAGGTGAAAAATTCCAACAATGTTAATAATTTTGTTCAGTTACTATCTGACAGTGGCAATCAAAACTGTTGTTATCTTGAAGAGGACAGAACATTTTTGATAGAAGACAGAGAATACAATGCAAGAGGTTTTTTTCTTATTTTAATTATAAATGTGCTCTTCATGTTCCCAATATCTTTTAATTATGAATGTGTCCTTCTTGTTCCCAATATTACCTTTTTGTGCTAGTGAGAACAAAGTTTTGTAAGGGTGCTTAAATTGGTCACCACTGACCTCACTTTTCAAAACATAAAAATAAATGATTAAATCTAAATCTTAATTTGAAAGTCCAAATAAAAAAAGTGATATAACAAGAGTATTTACATTTAAAAAATACAGGGTATAGTTGTATTAAGCACTGATTCAGTGTTTTGTTAAGTGCTGTAACAAAATGTGATTGTCTTAAGAACTTATAACTGAATGCAAATGCTTTATTTGTGAGAATGATAACAAAAACTAAGGTCAAAGATCATAGATGAATGTGTTTCACAAGGAGAGGGTGACGGGCTTCTATGGCCATGGCGGATTTGCCCTGTCAAGGAAGAGCCGAGCTGAGTGGCTGCTCTTGGCTCAGGCTCATCTGACCAATATTTGTGCTCCCTAACTCTAGATGGGCTCATCCTCTCCTGGCCCATATTGGCAAAGAGGTGAGAGAAAGATGACTCCTGCATGCCTGGGTGAGTGCCTCTGTGTGTGTGTGTGTGTGTGTGTGTGTGTGTGTGTGTGTGTGTGTGTGTGTGTGTGTGTGTGTGTGTGTGTGTGTGTGCATATCTCAGTACCGTAGCTTCACCTCACCATCAGTGTTTGCACTTTCTTCACTTTCCCCAAGCTCCTGACATCATATGAAAATGTCAAACAGAGCCACCCAAGTCAATGTTTTTACACAGCAGACTGTCTATGTCATCTTTGATTCACCATCATAGATCGATGCCTTGCTTTAGAGTACAGTGGCGCAGTGACGATTCAGTCAAAACGTCTTTTTTCTTTGTACTTTGAAAACATTTTGTCTTGTATTGGTTTTGTAAAGATGACAGGGTCGTCAAAATGTTCTCTGTTCCTGCATATCTGTAAAGATGACAATAACAGCAAATTTTAATGAGATAGCTTTATCTGTCCCAAAATGTATTTTTAATGTTGATTTCAAAAATTTCCTTTTTTCCCCCCTAGGGTTTTTCGTTTTTTAAGAGATATTTTCATTTTTTTGTTAAGTTAGACCTATGAAAGTTTACACAAAACAGATTCCACTACGCGTTGTAATTTATTACTATAGAATACGTTTCAGAAAATAATCCAACAGTTGCTGACCGAACCTTCAATTCATAAATATTACTAAATGCATTATTGTAGTGCATTGACTTTGACACTAACTTGGGGAAATAATGGCATCATTTCACCCTATTCTAAGTTGTCATCAAATATCTACTGTGCTGAACCCTCACGTGAAGACACCTGTGAGCTAATCCACATTGCCAATGGATAATGACAGAGTGAAAGCAATAAAACATTTCAAAACATGTAAAAACATCCTCATCACCTGGTTGTCTATCGCCTACCGCTGTGATGTGCCACGTGTACACAAAATGCCAACTTGTTAATATATTCCTAATGGTGTGCGACTTCTCAAGAGAAGCCTTCGTGTGGTGCAACTCACACCCGATAACACCGGACACTCGGGTGACAGCACACTTTGTCTGATGGGTGCAAACTGGCTCCTAAGTAGACTGCCGAGCAAGGCAGCGTTTACTCACAGGACTGTGAAGCAGCTCACAGATTTATACAAACCCCATCTGCACTGGACCGGAATCTCAAACAATCATGTGGCCACTTCATTAGGTACGTACAATGTGAGTAGATCCAACACAAGAGTATCAAAAAAACCTGCCTGAATGCAGTACCGGTAGCAACTTCATCTCATGAGCTCATGTGAAAAAAAAGAAAGCGCAAAATTTGAGGAAAGTGCGTTAAAAGGCATTTGCAAGCGCAAGTCTTTCAACTGGTGCCACTAATATTGTGTGATGGCTCATAGATGACCTTGATGGGGTTGGATCAATGATCACTCAGTGCTCCATTCACAAGCACTGTAAAAATGGATGCCCCAATAATGCCATCTTGTACCCCTGGTCGGGAATCATTCAAATTCTGCTAGTGAATAAACAAACTATTATTATTCTGTTATTTTACTGTATAGGCTGACATATACCAGAGTGGAGGTGTGGTGGTTAAATAAAACAAATAAAATCTCTAGTAACCAAACCCATTTGTCAAGTATACGTATTACACTGCTAGTGGCAATTTTAGGAATATGCAGTAAAGTAGTAGTAAAGTAGTGTGTACTGTGTATGTTCTGGTCAATCTAATTTTGCAGGCCAGTGATGCAGGTTTTGTGAAATTCAACATGCTGAAGAGATGATGACGAGATGGCCACAAACACAGCAAATGACCGTGTCTAGATTTGAATGAATCATTTGCTGCAAATAACGACGTTTATAAATAGGCCTCGCGAAAGATTGATTGGATGAATGGAATTAAAAACATATCCAAGATGGCAGTTGTCGACATGTTTTGGCTTGTGCTCTAATTGCTTTTATTTTGGGTATTTCTCGAGCATGTGCGGAATGTACTTGTATGGGACGGCTGAGGTGGAGCACCGGGAGCTGCTGTCTCGTCGTGTTTGTCTGTACAGTGGTGGGATTTCACACCGCTGGAAGACTTGTCAGCTTAAAGACCTCACTCGCTTTCTGAGCAAGCTCCTGATTGTCTCGGAGCCAGTGTGGTTGCCACAGCGGGGGCCCCGATCCCAACGTCACGCCGTGCACGTACTGTTAGTTAGTGTTAACGTAAGCTTTAACTATCGTGTTTTCTGCATCCAAAACACATTTTGACTCGAGTGTCTTTTAGCGAATAGCAATTGTCCTTGGATCATATTCTTTCATTAATGAATTAGTCAGTAGAAATTCCTCTCCATCGACTGGATTTTATTTTTTTAGCCACAAAAGATTTGTCATAGCAGTGGGATGACTTCAATGACGATCCCAATACCGCTCAAACAGATTCGATTTTTCTCTTTTTTTTTTTTATAACATCTGCAAAGAGGATAAACTTTTTAGTATCGACACTACATCAGATGACAGCGCTGGGATGATGTGAAACCACCAGCCCAAAAACCATGCTAATTTTGTGGTGCATATAATCACAACACTTTTCTTCCCAGGATGATGTTTGTCAAAGTTTCCCAAGAGGTGAATTTCCAGAAAAGGACGGGGGGTCAAGATGGTGTTTGGCCATCTCACTTCTATGTGAGTACTCAGATCTCTCCTTCAGGAGGGTCCACGCCAAACAAGCATCCACTGGAGACCGTGTTTGCTCTTAAAGTCAGCGCAAACACAGACCGTGAGGTGCTGGCGGGTATGACCTGTTGGTTACATGCCTTCCATAGTCATGCTGTATGCTCATCGCTAGCCCCGGCTGTATCTTCCGAACATCAAACTCCACGCTTAACTGTATAGCTTCACTAAAAGGCAAATTAAATCTTGACTTCACTTCATTGCATTTTACTGTTAAATAGTGGCCTCAAAGGTTCAACAATAATTGCTTTGTAAAGAATACTTTTGCTCCGGGCACACCCAAACCACCGTGAAGTGTAATTTACCTTGAATGAAATCTTTTCTTCTGATTCTTGCAAGCATCAACATGGAGGTTTAGTGGTGATTCTGATGTTTTCTTCATCGCCATCCAATTCCCTGAACTTCTGCAAAAAACACACGGCAACATAAATGACGAATGTCGTACAACTATTTGTTGCTCAGTTTTCCCCCTGATTTTCTGCTGCTGGCTTATCAGTAATGCGGATGGGTCATGGTTACATTTGAAGCATCTATGAATGTGCTCGATCTACATCACGATGTGTTTTCATATGTCCTCGTTGCGTCAACTGGTTTTGGAGCTCAAGATCTTAAAGTATTGGAGGTGATTTTAAATAGAGGTATAACAGTGCTATAATGAGGGGAAAATACACAGGGAGAAACAGGAGCATAATAAGAAAGGTGATTTTAATGCTCAAAACAATTGAATGAAATGTGAAAACAACCCTTTTCTTCAGAGAAGAACAGAAGAGGAACACGTGAAAGGAAGAAATATAACGTTGTGTGACAAGAATGTTACAAAGTGAGTCGTGCCAGGCATATCTGTGATGGCACTCATTTCATTCAAAGCACACGTTATAAAAAATGATCCAAAATATCAGCGCAAAATGACGCTTCTTTTCTCACAATAAATCCCTCTTCCTCAGTACCCGCTGTCACCTGCAACTTTCTTGACTTTAACGGACAATGGTGATGTTTTCTATATGAGGGCCTCCACAAAGGTCCTCAGTCTTTGGACTGTTTGCCACTGTGCTTTGCGTTTCTTAACTGGTTGCATTCAGCTGACGCATCATTATGATCTGTATGTGAATTCTGGTCTGCCTACCTTTCAGAGGGTAGGCAGGCGTTCGTACAAGCTGACCCTGGTTGAGATGGCCACACAAGCCGCTCCACCCTACGGTCATGTGACATCTTCAGCTTTACGGTTCTTCGTGTTCTGACTGAACTGAGTGAAAAGAGCGATTAGCTGTGCCGCTTGTTCCTCTTGCAACACTCGGCAAACAGAGCTGAAACAACAACACAACGACAACAGAGATCCTTTGTGACAGTGCCTTTGTTTTTAATTGTACTTGTTTTGTTAGTATTTGTGATATACTGCGTTTTGTGAGAGGTATGCTCCTGACCGCTGGGCCAGGTCGCCATAGTCGATTAGACCTTGGTCTCATCTGGTCCTACTTGTCAATGTTGATGACCAAAATAAATGGCATGCGCCAACCGATGCAAAGGTATAATTTCTATCCAACGATGGCAGACAGTCACTCAGAGGACAGACAGAAGACAGAGAATCAGACGGTGGTGGGAAACTGAGATTTAAAACAAGTCTCCCTTGAGTCAGCGGCTGGGAAACAGAGCACACAAAACAAATGAGAAGTAAACACGCAGCCACAGGAAGCCATTAATGGTAGCGAGGACCAATTAGGCCTCCGCAGGTGTCCTTGCCTTCGTCTTGTTTGGTCCTGCTTCACTTCAGTGTCCGTCTGTGTGACGGAGCCTCTCCATCTGAGGCGAGGAAACAACGGCCAGTTTCATTTGCTGAGCAGTTGAAGGCAAAGGTTTTCCTACTGAAAGGCCTCTCAAGTTCTTTATGGCATTCTCTTTGTCTCCTCCCCCAAGTGCAAGTCATTAGA
The DNA here is from genome assembly GCA_026261675.1 of Hippocampus mohnikei. NCBI lineage: Eukaryota > Metazoa > Chordata > Actinopteri > Syngnathiformes > Syngnathidae > Hippocampus > Hippocampus mohnikei. Next base: position 2,036,153 of record JAKGUB010000228.1, read on the forward strand.
GAGGACAATTACATCCTCTGTAAAGAAGTCTTACTTTTACAGGAGGGATAGATAAGACAGGATCTCTCTCATGTTTGACCCCTCCCCTGCCCCCAAAGTGGACCCGCTCTGAAGCTTATTGCTCTCTTCGCACCTTGTCAGAGCTGCAACAAGAGAGTCAAAATCAAAGTCAATCCCAGCAGAGTCCTTTACGAGGAAGCTCAAATATCATTCAAAAAACTATGTTTGGCCTATAACTAAAGTTAAAGCAGGTTCATGGAATCATTTGTCTTTTAAAGTTTTTGATTTAACTGCTGTAATTGTGTTCATGAATATTCATTCCACTTGAGGACTTAAACGGGAAAGTGTCAGCATCACAGTCAGAACAGATGCGCTTTGATTTGGAGTTTTGTGTATTTGAGCCCAGTGAAAGTGTCACTGAGGGAGGCAATAAGTCTGGCTCATCAGTCGGGAAGTTAAGTGACCTAAATACACTGTGGGTTGTGCTGCTTTTTTTCTGGTGGTTTGGCTCATCTGACGTTTTCCCGGATTTGGTTATTTAAAAACACCACAGGCCATTTTTTTTACAATTTATTAAGATGATTTTTTTTGATTGACAATGACTGTGAATGTCTGTTCAGGGTGTAACTCATCTCTTGCCCAAAGTCAGCTAGGATAGGCTCTTGCACACCCATGAGAATGGATGGATGGATGGATGGATGGATGGATGGATAAAAAAATAAAATATGGATGGACAATGAGACTAAAAATAACATTTCTATGAATTAATAATTTTGACACTTGAGGTAGCAGAAATATTTGATTAACATGAAATTCAGTCATTGTAACATTTTAAGAAGGTATTCAACACGGTAATCACTAATAACCATTTTAACTTAGGTTTGCTCCCAATCAATTTCTACTGAAAAAAAACAACTAAACCCACAAATTATAGTAAATATAGTCATCAAATAAGGGCACATTGAATTTAGAGCAGCAGTGTCCTACAACCTACTGTTGATGTGAGGCTTGGAAAAAAAAAACTTTGGGCCCCAAACCATTCAGCATTTTGAGTCGGATGAATGGGTATTGTATAAATGCAAGTGACAAAAGAAAATGGAAAAATAAAAACAAAAACAAAACAAAAAATGAAGACGTGTTAAAAGATCCACTATGTAGTTTGAATTTAAAAATGTGTTATTTAGATTTTCTTTTCCTGAAATTTTTCCAAACAGTATAATTCCCATAATTAATACGATTCTCGACACTATCATTATTATTATTATTATTATTATTATTATTATTATTATTATTATTATTATTATTATTATTATTGGTGTAAGGCTAGCCAATTGTTGTGTTGTCCAATTACATTTTATAGTTAAAACACTTAAATATCCATTTATAGCATTGGTTGCTTAAAATAACAAATGTTAACTTTTGCATGGTACTGTGTTAACTGTTTGCTAAAACAAATTATTTAAAGCTCAACTATAATGTAACAAAATGTCACGATGCCTTTCAACTGTTTGGTGTCATTGTTTGGTTTGGCTTGTCTTCCGTCTCCATTGTGCAACAAATATTAGTCAATAGACTTTTTTTCGGCATACAGTAATAAGGGACAGCATATTTGAGACAAACGCATGCACTGGTATGCCACACGGTGGCGGTGCGGGACAAATTAGAGTGCACTGACGTTCAATACCAGGCACTTCATCGCTGAAGAAACGTATAGAGTAGACTGAACTTGTAGATGCGGTATGTATGTTTATTGTTGGAACTGTGCTCGGGTAGTGGATTTTCTCCAGGTACTCCGGCTCCGCCCCACATGTGTTTATGATAGGCTATTTGAAGACGCTAAATAGATGTGATTGTGATTGGAAATAGCTGATTGTGCGCAGCGATTGACTGGCAACCAATCCAGAGTGCGCCGTGCCTCTCAGTCAGGTGGGACAGGGTATAGAAAGTGGATGGATGCAAGACATAAAAAAGAAGAAGAAAGTAATGACTCCCACTGCCTTCACTCAAACCCTCTGAAATATGCCTCCCCCCAAAAAAAGAAAAAAACCCAAACTTTAAGACATTATGTTTGGGCAACAAAAAGCTTCCCTTATACCAAGAGTACCCATGCAGCAGCATGCCCCAACTTTATGTTTTTGCCATGCCCATCTTTGTAAATACCGTACTGCGAAACACAATGAGATGCTATGTATCTACGAATGCAATTCAAATGACAAGTGGAGTCGCTTTTTTTAGAATTTAATTTGATCATTCATCTAAACTTGCGGTGTCCCTCAATGAGATGATTAAGTTCTGAGGACTGTGTTTGTGCCAGAGGTGATGCTTTTCTTTTTTTTTTTTTTCCATGAAAGCTGTTTGTGTCCACAAAAGCTGTTTGCGGCACAGTATTTATCAAACTGGTTGCCAGAGTAATAGTACACACTGTCTGCTGGGTATCAATGAGGAGCCAGAGACAGCGACTATCTACACACCAATGCCACCATCAATCAGCTGAAGAATAATGCATGCTGACAGATCATGACAACACATTAAGATGAAGAAAAAAAAGTCCAACACCCAAAACGCAGATGGGAGAAAGAAACATGAGACTGTAAGGGGTGGGGTAGTGCTGATTTTATTTATTTATTTTATTTAAGACACTTCGACATGGTCACAAGGGCTGGGGGTTAAACCCACAACACCTGGATATGGAAACATCCACTCCACCACAGAGCCATGCCCTCCCATATGAAGTAGAAACGGATACAAACAAAGAGTAAGAGGTGTATAGTCCGTAGACCTGAAAGCTGACACAAGCAGACTAGTGAAGCCCAGGTTTCAAGCAAACATGGTGACGCGGCATTTTGCTGTTAAGCTACACACAAATGGAAAAAAAATGCTCACAGAAATGAAGTCAGAAAGTATAGATATTTTTAATTCCAGGTATAAAGCTATGCCTTTTTCATATATCTTTGATCATGGTTGGTTAAGATTTTTTTTTTTTACTCAAATTTACTACACTGTCTTTTAATTGTGCTTAAATATTCTCAGTGTACGTTCTTTAGTTTTAATGAAGTGCTTTTGTTCTTTGATATGTGAATGTGAACGTCTTCAGCTGTTTCGTTAGTCAATGATTTAGGTGTGGTGCTTTTGGTTGTGTGAAACACATTGAGGTGACTTGTGTATGAAACGTATTATATAAATAAAGTTGCCTCCCTTTGCCTAATGGTGTTTTCACCTCCGACACAGGCGAATGAAAAGCACAACATCAAGTCCTCAGCAGACAGCATTGAATATAAACAAGGCCAATTGATACAGCACAATGGTTTAGGATGACACAACTTTGGGTCACCGAGTCACATGATAATATCGGCAGCAGCAAGGCATCATGGGGGGTAGGGGACAGTTAAGTCTTGGTACGAGCACTCAGTCATGATCTCAGCCTGCTGCATGCTACAATACATGCATTTTGTGTGTTTGTCCACAGTGACAACCTCGACAGTAGCCGGCACAAATTTGTCCATCAGCCTGTTTGTTGACAGCATTGGCAGTTGCTCTTGACATGTTACAAAGCATCCACCCACCAATTTGCCTTTTTTTTTTTTTTTAATGTAAAATATTTAGCATGGGTGACTAGTGTTTAGCTTGTATGCCTCACAGTTCCGAGGTTAGGGGATTTGAATCAAAGCTTCGGCCCTTCTGCGTGGAACTTGCATGTTTTCCCTGTGCTTGTGTGGGTTTGCCCTAATTGCTCATATCCCAAATGATGCGACAACTAGGTTATTCGAAAATTCTTACCATATTTTTCTATATGAATGTTGAGTGACCAAATTGTTGGTAACCCTGTGTTAACGAAAGAAAAGCCCCCCGTGTTTACAGAAAAAACTTGAATCTGACAAAAATGATTTGAAATGTATTAAAATGTAATGAAAATTAACCAATGAAAATCAGACATTACTTTTTAATTGTATATGTACAGTATTTAGTCAAATAATTCTGTTGAACCACAATTGAAATGCATTGTCTTTGATTTTCATACAATTGGTATTGTTACTTTTGTCACATTCAAGTTATTTCTGTGATCACAGAGGGGTTTTCCTTCAGTAACAGTGCGGTACCAACATGTCAATGTGTGTACAGTCTAGACAGAAACTGCACAAAGGGAGGTGGGATAGGCTCGAGCTCACCTGCAACTCTTGATAATGGATGGATGGAACAGATAAAACAATTTCCACAAATTCTGGATCATGGGCCAAGAACTACCGTAATTAAAATCTGGAAAAAGTAGAGCAATAGTAAGGGGGAAAAATGCTAATTTAGTGCTTGCACAGACACAAGAAGATACACATTTTAAATGCACTACCTCAAATTTTAGGAGCAAAATTCCACCATTAGTTCACAATTAACTACACCACAGAAATGTATTAAGCCATGAAAAAGGTGACCATAAAGAACTTAATATTAGTGTGCCAGATCTTCAAGCAGCACAACTCAACGTGGCATATTTTAAGAGTGTATATGGTAGTGGCTACGATGCAAGTACAGTACAAAGAAAAGCTTCTTTTCTGATGCGCAATTTGCATTTGCAGTGACAGTATTTGTCCGGTTGCAGCTATGAATCAAGAGTTGGCTTCAAGCATGCCTGCATTCTGCTTCAAATACCTATCATTGTTAATAAACACAGTCCTCGCTATTTATTTGAACACATGGATTCATTGAACAAGACATCCTTTTATTTGCATTACTTGCTGAGAATTGTACACATACACTTCAGTGTAAGAAAGCCAAAGTCTCAAGACACTGTCTCGTGGTGAGGTGTATTGTTTACTTGGGTAATACAAAAATGAGAGGCAACTAATTCCTGATGGCGCTCCTGTACGTGGCCCCTACAGTAATACACTGGTCAACCCTGCTTAGCAGGAAATCTAAGAGGCTTAGTACACTAATGCCCAAATGGCAACAAAGAGCCTCTCTGATATCCAACAAAAGTCAGTGATTATAAATCATGAAAAAAGAGGCACAAGTTTATATTTTAAGAAACTGCGTGGATCGTACAAAACCCTTTACTTTTAAAATGGCACCAACTATCAATTTCCAGGTAGAAATATTAATACTGTACTTCAGGATATAGAAGCCTCTTTTTGTTGGGAGATAAAAGACAGTTTGGTTTTAGCAGCAGGGCATGAAACCTAATTGTGGACAGCGATTTGCTCTCACACACAAAAAAAGGTTTCTTTATCGAAAATCCCCGCTTTAAACCACAGGAGGCGCTTCACCGGAAACATAAACCGCATGTGCAAAAGTCACTGAATTCATAATTGAAACTATTCAAAAGGCATAATAAGCTTGGAATGCAGCTTTTTCAAGTCATTCTGGGAAGTATACGTTCATCGGGTAACATTTCATTCCACGTGGACATTAAAAAACAACCTGAAGACTTTAGTTTTCATTGCATCATTTAACATTAAGAGGAGTCACTTCATGGCTTGAGCCCAGCTCTCAGCAGCCCTTAAGGTGGGGTAGTGCAGTAAGTTTGTCAACTTTTCCCAGAGCTGCGGCACTTTCGACCCCCTTGAGCCACTCTTTGCACTTCCTCATCACCGTCTCGTCCACGTCTCCGTCCTCCTCCTCATACTCCACATCGTCATACTTGTGCTGGTCGTTCAAGAGTGATATTTTAACAATGGCCGTGATGTCCTGCTCTGCATCCTCCACTTTGGTCACCTGCGCGCCGGTGGAGCTCCCGTGCGACGTTTTTTTGGAAGGGAAGACGCGCCTGTGCCGAAAATCCGCCGACGCGCAGCATTTCTGCTGCTTCGCCAGCATCTGCTTTTCCAAATTTCGTTTCTGAATGACAAGGATGGCCTCTGGCGTGAGGCTCAGCGTGAACTGGATCTCCTTCTTGGATGCGTCCTCTTTGCTTGCGAGCGGTCTGCCGGAGTCCGTGGAGGTGGAGCGCCTCACTCCTGCAGTTGAGTCCTGAGGTTTGGTCGATGTCAGCCACGAGTATTTTCCCTGCACCTCCTTCTGCGACGGGTTTTGACTCTTCTCCTGTTGCGTCTTGCGCCCCAAATTTCTTAAATTAGCTGTTGACCACGATGAGGTCTGCTTCTCCTTCCCGGAGTCTCTCTTCTCAACATTGGCTTTCTTCTTGCCGAATAGGTCCCTTGCAGGAGAGGGGATCTTCTGCTGGAGATTAATAGGCGGGAAAGGCATTTTCAGGACGTAAAATGCGTTACAAAAATGTGCAAAAAGTGCTTCAAAGTGCAAAGCGACGACCGGCACTCTAAGGGCATCATCCAGAGCGAGTACACCTGTTGTCCACACAAGTGAGCGTGGAATTCCGCTGTCGGCGTCCTCCGCCCAAGCCTTTATGGTGGCGGAAGCGAGGGGGCGTGGTCAGCAGAGACGCCAAACAAAGGCACGGAGAGGAGGCGCTGATGTCATAAAGCTATTAACTTCCGATGAGAGACATATCACACGCAACAAAACATGAATCATACATGCCTAAGTGCGAGAGTGAGTGGGGTCTGCTTCATTTCTGGTGCTGCCAGTGGTCATCATACTACACGAAAGAAATGACTACTATACGCCAAACGCTTTGCGACACCGGTGATAATGATTATGAAAAGGACAACATTTTGGGGAGTTATTGATCCTTGTCTCATCATGTGCTGATGAGACTATGATTTAATATTTTGATGGACTTCAATGGTCCTTTCGATCACAAATGTCTATTATATGTGAATAACTGCGTAATGTGGCTCAAAACAATAGGCATAGCAGTGATAAAATATCAGGATTCATTGATACCATCAGAGGTATAGTATTGAAAATGCGCCAATTACTTTAAGTTTAAATTGGTGGGTAGGTAAACATTTCATATTTTGTTTCCAAAAGCTTTCAGTGATATTCAACACCAGTGCAAAAACAGATTTCCTTTATAAAGGCAGACAAAACATTGATTTCTCTTCTTCACAGATTTCACCATTTTAACTCTGACAGTTCTAAAATGGATTCAAAGTTGAAGTGCTTCTCTGTGAGTGCGAGAGGAAACATTGCATCTGCATGTATGTACATCATTTATTAAAATCTGCTTGATTTTTTTCTTTATTTTTTCTTTTTACAATTTGCAAGACAATTTGCACTCAATATTATAGATTACCACATGGTTGAACGATAACCTCAGATGGCATTTACAATGCTTCAGTGTACAGCTGATCACACAGGAATGAGTAAGAAAAGGCACACATAATATGTATGGATTATTACTGCAACAACACTTCTCCTTGATTTGAACATGCAAAACGTTTTTAAACTGTATTCCTTCTTCATAGCTTTTTTTTTAACGGCCAGCACTGTTCAGGATGCCACCATATTCTGACCTCTGGATTAAACGTAACTCCGCAGGAAACAGTTGGGACACTCTGGCAGATGCACATCTGCCTCCTCTAACTTTTGGTGAAGAAAACTGCCCCCCCCCCCCCACACACACAAATGGACGTGCCTTCATTCTACAGCATTACTTGATCCCTCAAATTACATGACGAGGGTATGGAGCAGAGGGATTTGATTGTTATTTAACATTAATTACTTGAACAAGTTGTACTGAAGGGAGACAGTCCATAATCCTTTGCAGAAGCCTAATGAAAGGAAGAAGGAGGCTTTGCACAGCAGGAATTGCAATGCATTTGTTTGGTTCAAAGAAAGAGCAAAACATGTGATGTGATGACTTCTTCAAATAAAGCAAGCTTTAAAAATCATGAGTTCAGTTTAAGACAAATGTGAGGCCGTGTTTCATACAAAAGCACATGCCTTCCGTCACCATAATTCGTACATCTGCACCTAAGATGGGGGTAGCTAAGGTAATGGATCTTGCGGCGCATGTTGTCATGACAACTCAATTCTCAAAGGCTATGATGCCATCATGCTGGAGCATACGGGGATCCTGTTGGAAGCTATATTGGGTTATTAGGTCACGCCAAAACCACATTGCTCAGAAAAGCGTATTTAACTGGGTCATTGTTGCGTCTAGCAGAAAATCCAATTTAAAAATACTCAATTTTAATGTAATTTACTGAGTGGGGGAGGGGTAACGTACACAAAGGCTCCAAACATACGCTGCTGTTTTTACACTGTTGAACCGGAAAAGATCAAGAGCTGTGGATATAAAATTTGCCAGTGTAGAATCACTGAAGCAGTGCTTCAAATGCCCATGGGTATATAATGTAATTTCTATTAAAACATGGCAGGCAGCTGCTCATATTATCACAAAATGGAAACTGTGTTTTGGCGGCAGTGCCATGATCCTAATTTGAATAAAGTTGAAGAAAACATGTCATGGAAGTTTGGTTAAGACATAAATATGATAGTAGTATGTTTTTTTTCCCCAGCACTTATGTTGTAAATTACTATGCACATCATGTTTAAATTATTTTATGAGCACTCAAAACAACCTTAGCCAATATCTATTAAATCATTAAATATATTAAGCAATGAAGGCACTCACAGCATCAAGTACAAAAGTAATATTTGATGAAAGTTTAAGACTTTCGGTTGAATCAAAAACGGCTACTATTTTAAGGAGCTACAGTGTAAAAAAAAAAGGGGGGGACACGACTATATACTGTACAAAGTTACTCTTGTTGCAGTTGCATATAAGGACCAGTCTTCACATGAAAGTGTGGACTCCAGAATCCTAGCTCAGACAAGTAGTGAAGCATTTCATCACAGCATCTCTATAGGGGGAGGGAAATAGAAAATGGTCTAATTAGATCAAATCGAAACATACGAAATGTAATTTATAATGAATCTAATATGTTGAGACAGCCTTGTGCTATGATGGATTACGGAACACACAAACCGAAAAATTATCCGGGGATAAATGGGCTGACATCCCGGAGGACAGAATGCTGTCATGCATATGAAATGAAAAGTGACAAAAAAGCACTTCCAGCCTTTCTTACTCTGATTCGGGTGGGGCATTTCATAAATAAGTGAGTGTGTTATGGCGGGGAAGCTCCACATGCTCATCGAGATGGCGCGGCCCCCTTTTGCCAGGTGCGCTGTGTTGAGCAATGATGCAAGAGAAGTCATTGCCATAGCAACCACAAAGCATTGCCATGTCCATTCCCCTCACCACATTCTGTTCTTGCCACGAGAGTGTTGCTATGCAGACTTTGCCTGAAGCCTCAGTTACATTTCAGTGGAGGAGGTGTGAAGCCCGTCAAGGTTAAAAGGAGAAGAGGGGGTGAATCACAACCTGGCTTGGGGGGAGGGGAGGTCAGTGTGCAAGAGAGTAGACGTGTTCCTTCACAAGCTTTGGCTATGTACACCAGCATCCTCTTGTATCAGCCTCAGGTTTGTTTTTAGTTTCTCTTGATGCTATTTTTTGCATCACCTCACAACTCTATACATAAATAATACAGCTCTGAGACCTCCCCCATTTCTTATGAAAATAGAGCGCAATGTTAGCCTCAAAGCACTCTGGGAATTGCACATATGGCGTGTTTCTGTACTTCACCTACTTTAAATGAGGGAGCTTATAAACAGACAGCCAGGTAAAATACATTAAAGGATCAAGTACTCTTGCCATGTGGTGTCATTTGTGGCCCTAATTCAGTTTGAGCGTTTCATAAAAAGTCTGGAGAGAAACCTCCGAAACATCGACAGGAAAATGGTTTTAGAAGCTTGCCTGTGTTTTTTGACAAAATATTTAAACATTAAGGAAAGGGGTAAAATTAAGGAGTCAATGAATGAGAATGACAAACATTGGTTCTCAGGAATTTGGTTTGTGCAAGGGCAGCATGCAAGACGGTCTTTGTTTTGTTGTCAGTGTTTGGGTTGGGGGAGGGGGACTATGCGGAGGTTATAGCAGGTTTCTCAGCTGTTGGAACGGATTAGATGGTCAGCAAAACATACACAGCACCCAGGCTTTGTTGGGTGGAGGGATCCACTCTCCAAATTGGACATAATCCTGCCTGCATCTGGATTGGCAAAACAACATCACACCTCGTGCTTGTGCTTGGAGGATGGCCTTATGGAGGAATGTGACAGGTGAACTCAGCAGTTACTGTATGTTCATCTCAATAGTCAAGATTGGGGGAATACAAAAAAATGCTTTCAGTGTCAGTATGTGTTCAAGACATTTAGACTCTCCATTGTTCACATATCAAGTGGGGGCAACGGGCTCATGTGATTATGAGATTGAGAATTCATATTGATTTTGAGCATTCACATTCGGCTCTAATGGAAACGTTATGTTGAGCATCCCCCCTTTGAGGAATAAAATAATCACAGTGATGTCAGCCCAACACTGGGCACGGGAGTGGCTAGGCTTTGAGGTAAAGCTGGTTCGAACATCGTATTGGGAGAAAAAATATATTTTGATAGTAAGACAGAAGAAAACAAAGTGCATGTGAAACAACAAGCAGCAATTTGTTTGACAAAGTGGGGTGAATGAGTGTCAGAGGGAGGGAGGAGGATTACCACCAAATGGGAAAAGCAAACAGTGGGACGTTTAGAAGTAAATAAAAACATGTTTTTCAGAGGTCTCCATGAGAATTCTCTCTCGCGTCATTCAGAGATTAAAGATGAAAACCATCGCGTGATGACAGCAACGGACAGTCTTTCTCATGAAAAGAGTATGTTTTGCAGCACGCTTTCAGAGCCGTCAATTTGCTCCCATACACTTGGCATCATGATTGTCTTACCTGGCAAAAGGAATGTAGGAGATGCTGTACCTGAAAGACAAAACAAACAGAACGTACTGTTCAACATAATAATAATAATAATTATAAGAAGAAGAAGAAGAAGAAGAAGAATAAAGCAAGATCATATATTAAGGGCAAGTGAGCATTGCAAATTTGCTCCTACATGCTGAGTATAGCTCCAATTAATCAGAACTCATTACCTCTCAGCAGAATTTGATTTACCATTTGCTTGATTTAAATAGGTACCTGGTGGGTTTGTAAAGGTTAAAACATGACACTAAAGAAAACAACAAAAAGTTGTAAATGAATGAAAAGTAAATGAACTGGAGAGTGTGATGTAACGAGGGATTAACGTCATCATTATAACGGGTTAACAGGACACCAAACTTAGTGTGAATCAAAGAGATTTCAAAACATGATATTATGCCATGAGATCTTGGGCTAAAGAGTCTGTGGGCTATTTTATCAAGTTCCCTGATTACACATTATACTGCAGCTCAAACATGAGAGGAATCTGCAGCAGATGAATGATTGACAATAGCTGGAGCAAGATCATCATCACACTGGACAATCCGTTAACGGGCATGTTTTTGGTGTGAAGAATGGAAGGTTTGCATCCGGTCTCCTATTGTGTGCACATCCACCATAAATTCATCTAAGGCGTAGAAAAAATAGTAGTGTGTTTCCGGTAACATGAAATTTCGGCATAGGGTCGGTAGGTCGGACAAATGTTTTTATTTTTTAAAATATTTTTGCCACGCCCCATCATAAATGTAAACAAAATAACCATAAAACATAAAACAAGGAGACATTGAAACCCCCGCCGCCGAAGGAAAACAAACAAACAAACAAAAACTACTGCAAGCCTGAGGATTTCACGTAACAATAGTTACGGTAGCGTGTCGTTTCCGTGGCGTCATTTTACAGTACCGAAACATAGTTTAACCATTAAAGTCACCGCACACGACTTGACTGTGTGATCAACGCGATTTCACTGTGCCTCTGTGTGTTTGTGGTGTGTGGGTGTGTTTCTTGAATTTACTTTCGTTTTGAGTGTTGGGGGACGCAACAGATAGGTGCGTATGCGGGTTGCTATTTTAGTCCGCAAATTGAGGAATCGCACGGATGAAAGTTTGAGATGGCGGCGAAAAAAACTCACAAAGGTCTACTAATTACGTCATTTAAGAAATGGCAATGCCAGTCTGATTTTTCATATGAATCGTCCGAAGGGCGTATCACTAATCTCACCTGTGACGTATGCACAAAACACGAGAGCGAGAGACGGACGACGCGAGGCACGATTACATGGCAAATTGGTCATTAGATTTGTAGGCTAATCGCTGTGAAAAATATTATGAAAAAGTATTGGTTATTCTATAATTTACTGGTTGTAGCATGGTAACTTTATGAATAAAATATTCATCACAAGGTGTAGTAATGCTAGACTGCAACACACAAAACGCGGTCTAAACTATTTTCGGAGATCGCGGCCGCCGCCATGATTCAATGTTGTTGACACACGACGGCAAATGACGCGCATGCTCAACGTGAATATCGCGAGAGTTTGCACCGATGTAAACATCTTTCCTTTTATTATTTATAATTTTGTCTGTGGTTTTATTGTTCTTGTTTTGATTGTAAAGCGTCCTTGAGTGTTTTGAAAGGCGCGTATAAATGAAATGTACTATTATTATTATTATTACACAAAAATCTAGAAGGTTTGGAAAAAATGCCGACCGGAACGTTTTTGTTCGAGGTAGAAATTCTCGGTCGGTCGGGTTACCGGAAACACAGTACTTTTATTTCTACGCCTAATAAATTCAAGTAAAAAGATTTGGTTCAGTAGATCTTTCACCAAAGTCTGACTTATTTGTCCTTAGGAAAGTCAGACTATCTAGGACAGTCACAGATACACTTTGTTTAGGGTCATGTGATCCTGTCTTAGGTTTACAGCATTCAGCCTGAAGTCTGAACTTTGCCCAGTTCAGTGTGTGGGCCAGTGGCCATGTTTCACTCAGACGGCTCAGCTCCCGCGTGGGCGTGTACTCTAGCACAGTTTCTGTTCAGAATGCGCCTGAGATGTGCGACTTGTGGTTTCCATGGTGATGCCTTGGGGGAACGCAGGCAAGAGCGGAAGTGACTGTTCCATACGTAGGTGAAATCGACGGTGATTGAGACACGGACAGTTAAGCTGACGAAAGGCTCTTTTTCTATCCACAGAGTTGCCCAGGGGCATTCACTGACATATTTTGGCCACAGTGTGCTTATATGCTCATTAATGCTCAAGCAAGTAAGGACATGCTTACATTCACAACACTCGCAGAATTTCACGTCTATTGCCAAGATGGACCTTTACCTTGGTGTCCCCCAAAGTGGAAGTTCTGCTGCAACAAAATGAAATTCCACATGGGAAAGAAACTTGCTACACTGTACTGTACTTTGAATTTGCCATGCCAACATTGAGTAGTTTGATTCCATTTAGTTCTGATAGTAATCAGGCGTAGAAAAAAAAGTAGTGTGTTTCCGGTAACCCGACCGACCGAGAATTTCTACCTCGAAAAAAAACTTTACGGTCGGCATTTTTTTTTCAAACCTACATTTTTGTGTAATAATAATAATAGTACATTTCATTTACACGCGCCTTTCAAAACACTCAAGGACGCTTTACAATCAAAACAAGAACAATAAAACCACAGACAAAATTATAAATAATAAAAGGAAAGATGAATTTAGAGCGTTTACATTGGTGCAAACTCTCGCGATATTCACGTTGCGTCGTTTGCCCTGTCGTCTGTCGACAACATTGAATCATGGCGGCGGCCACGATCTCCGACAACAGTTTAAACCGCGTTTTGTGTGTTGCAGTCGCATGCTCGCACCATAATATTAAGAAAACAGCATCCACTGCTGTATCGAAAAGATTCAACGAACTATTTGACGAACACCACGGGCCGTCTAGGACGCGTGACGCAGAGGTAACGAGATGGCTATAACACCCTGCCGCTGGGTACCCAACTCTCTCGCCGCCTTTGGCGGCGAGCGGGGGTTTCAATCAGTGCCGATTGCTCTCGGACTGCAAAGGAAGCTCGGCTTCCCCTAAAATGTCAAAGAATAAGTGATCAAATATATGAATGTAAATTTCATTGTGTGTACATGTCATTGACTAAATATGCGCTACAACGTGCTCAACTTTTGTTCCGAATCAGCTTCTTACGACGCGGCTCCCTTCTCATTCATCCCGCAGCTTCGCTGTGCTTTAAACGGTAGTGAGTTCAGGGTAGGTTGTCCCAATGCGTTGAACGGAGACGAGTCATTGGATACAAGCTGTTTTTTGTCCCGCCCACGGACTCTCGTCGTCTCTGGGACTGGATGGCAGTGGGAGGGTACCGGACACCAGGCTTTTCTGCATCAGATTGGATGATCTGTCTGAGCCTGTGTGCCAGTTCGATTGACATTGAAATGAGCCAGTCACCGAGCTTTTAGTGTAGACATCCGTTGCGAGCAATTTTTCAACTCGCATTCTGTTCCGAGTTGAGCTGGAGACTTCTCCTAATCATTTTAGCGACACTCTTTGTTGTAAACAAACAACTAGCGACAAATTAATATTTTATTTCTGGTGGGTTTTATTGTAGTTCCTATAGTTGTAGGACACTAATTAAGTACCGGGAAAAGACGCCTTGTTGGTATGACAGGGTGACAGATAATTTTCTTGAAAAGGAACGGAGCTAGAGTAGAATTCACGTATAAATAAACGGACACATTTTATGATGTCGACCAAAATTGAGCTTCCCCTCTTTGACAGACGAGCATCCGCCACGGGTTTCAATGTCTCCTTGTTTTATGTTTTATGGTTATTTTGTTTACGTTTTTGATGGGGGAGGGAAGGAGAAAAAAAGATTTTAAAAAACAAACTTTGTCCGACCTACCGACCTTATGCTGAAATTTCATGTTACCGGAAACACACTACTTATTTTTCTACGCCTCAGGGTTTTTCCTGGGTTCAAAATGGCGTGACGGCTGTTCCCCGCTAATTTTGTACCTCCCCGAGCCAGACCGATTGATATTGCTCAACAAAGCATAAAACTCCAACTGTGCTGATTGAGGGAGTGATGTCCCTCTACGGCAGCTTCGTATTTTAAATTAAGTTGCAGACTGTCCACTATGGAGGTGCTATATCAGCAGCAGTGCACAGGAAAGACCTGATGCAAGTACCATACAAGAAAGAATCATGTCCCCCCCCCCCCGATAGTCTATGCTATCGCCATCCTGATTTTCCCTATTGAATGGTAAAAACAGGTAAATGTTGCCTGTTTTTTTGCATCCCAGCACGTTGTATTTATTAAGATAAACGTTTTCTTCATGTCAAAGTAATGATTTTTAGCGTTGCAGATATG
The DNA here is from genome assembly GCA_026261675.1 of Hippocampus mohnikei. Lineage (NCBI taxonomy): Eukaryota > Metazoa > Chordata > Actinopteri > Syngnathiformes > Syngnathidae > Hippocampus > Hippocampus mohnikei. Next base: position 2,051,238 of record JAKGUB010000228.1, read on the forward strand.
GCAGGGAAAATCAGTCATTTGTTCATTTTTTTTTAAAAAGCGATCTCGCAAGGAGGAAAGCCGAGTCCAGGTGAAACAGAGCAGAGAAATGAATGCAATTGGCACTCAAAACGTAATAATTTCTGGTGGTGACGTGTGGAAATTTGGTCTGAAACACTGGTGATAGCGAGGGTCGGAATGCAGGCCAGGATGAGTCGGCGAGGCGAGGCTATATAAATCAGTTTCCAATTAGGAGCACAACAGCACAAAGTCAACGTGTACATGATTGAAATTTTTTTTTTTATTCCTCTTTCCATATCGTCTTAGAAACACGTGAGCCAGTGGATGTGACAATTAATAAATCAATTTACCTGGCTCAGGCATATTGAGGAAGGCTCTCACTGTTATTTAAGCCAAAAACACCCAAAGACAGCAGGCAATCGCTGCCTCGTTTGTGAGACAGTATTCAACCAACTACAGGCTGGACACATTAAAAAGACATGAGACGGATATTCACAAAGCACCAGGAGAAGTATATTAAAGATGGTCATACCACAAAATACTCAACTAATTAAGTTACAAAAACTAAAATAATGTAGTTTAGATATATTGTACAAGAAATTGTTTTTGTTTTTTTTAAACGGAGGACACCTGCCTGCCAGGACCACATACTGTCTGAGTGACACTAAAGTAGGTCCATGGTACCACCTGGCCAAAACCATGCTGACCTACCTGGCAAACAATCAGACAAGACTTAAACTAAGCCCACCCCTTTCCATCTACAGGAATCTGATTCACTGCAGCGTTGAAGATTGCTCTATATGTGGGTAAAATAATAATAGAGCGACTTGTTAACTATACTGTACTGACAACTCGCTGACACCTTACGATGCATTATCGATGTATCCCCGAGAGATCAATGTAAAGCAAACTATCAGCAGTAAGATTGAATCAGCAAACATCTTAAAAAAACAGCTCAAACATGATTCTCAGACACATAGCTTCACTATGGGCATCCTTTTAATATTGGTCATATTTATCATATCTTATTATCTGCCCCCACCCCCACCCCGCCCAAGCACAATTTCAGCAGGATTTTATTTCTTTTGGGGGGGGGGGGGGTTCCCTGATTGAAGAGTACTATCCTGTTGACATTTACACATTTATACTGTTTGTTCACACTTACCACGTCATTGCTAGAAACTGGAGAATACAAAAAATGATGGCCAGTCCCTTTTTGTGCCACTGTAACAAAAATAAATGTGCCTTTTAGGCATTGTAAAGACTCCATAAAAACATTCAAGACTGTTTTACCTGCGGTCAACTTACCCAAAACACTGCGCATAATGTTAAGACGAGGCAGAGCTGTTGGGCAAATGAAAAAGATGTTTTCACTATCATTAACTTAATGAGATCTTGCCCTTAAAAATGTCTGAACAGGGTTTATTAAAGTGTGCATGCCTACCAAGGGTAGACAAGCACTATATACATGAGTTAAGACCTAATAAAAACATTAAGGTAGAAGTGCCAGTCATAATGTTCTTACCAGCATAACAATGGTCGCGATAAGTCGTGTTGGCTCAAACATGCGCTTTAACTGCTTTAGTGGTCCCATAAGGAAGCAGGTGCTATTGAGGACAAGGCAGGCTGTTTAAACAACATCTTATAACATCAAACAAATGTTAATGGTGAATTTCATTCAAGATTTTCAACCAGTATAATAAAAATAATCAATTTCCAATTTAAGAAAGCAGCATACATACAGTGAAACAAATGTGGCCACTGGCCAACCTCACTTATAAAACCCTTTTAAAACCCAGTGCCAGGAGAACACATTCAAAGCTTCTTGATACTTTGATGACGTCAGTGAATGTAACCTGACAGAACATTCCCCCACTGACGAGGCACAGCTCTGTGCTCAGCTGAGCTGTGAGTGGGAGGATGGTGCCTGTGGAGCGTGACGTCACGTCTTTTAGATGAGACTCTGTCGGAGCTGTTTTGAGGCTCAAAAGGCCGAATAATACAGCAGCCGAAATACACACAAATCATACTGTATTGAGCACAGGGAAATTGAACACTGTACAGTACACGCTGTTGGTAAAACTCTAAGGCGTAGGAAAAAAAGTAGTGTGTTTCCGGTAACCCGACCGACCGAGAATTTCTACCTCGAAAAAAAAACGGCATTTTTTTTCAAACCTTTTACATTTTTGTGTAATAATAATAATAATAATAATAATAATACATTTCATTTCATAAGCGCCTTTCAAAACACTCAAGGACGCTTTACAATCAAAACAAGAACAATAAAACCCGTGGAGATGTCCTGCAGGTGAGAGAGAGAGAGAGAGAGAGAGAGAGAGAGAGAGAGAGAGAGAGAGAGAGAGCGAGCGACTCCTCCGGGTTGAGTGACCGCTGGTGCGTTTGGCTGCCGCTGCTCAACCCATATTGTTTTGTGTTTTTTGTTATTGTAAAGTGTCCTTGGGTGTCTTGAAAGGCGCTTATAAATAAAGAGTATTATTATTATTATTATTATTAAAACCACAGACAAAAGTATAAATAATAAAAGGAAAGATTAATTTAGAGCGTTTACATCGGTGCAAACTCTCGCGATATTCGTCGGCTAGCCCAACGGCTTCAATAAAGGCCTCGAAGGATTCCAACCAGCGGGGCCACGGGACAGGCTGCTAGCCAGGCAGGGCGAGGAACGGAGGAAGAGGCGAGAGCGGAAGCTCCATCTTCGTCGCCAATGTTATGTTTAATAAAACGTGGGGAGTCTGACTCTGTGCTCACTGCCGTTTATTATCAGTAGTCGCCTTTACATATGAACACTTTCACGGCCGTGACGTCACGCCGTCATAAACTGACCCTGTGGCTGTGGTTATAACATTCATTCATTCATTCATTATCCGAACCGCTTGATCCTCACTAGGGTCGCGGGGGGTGCTGGAGCCTATCCCAGCTGTCTTCGGGCAGTAGGCGGGGGACACCCTGAATTGGTTGCCAGCCAATCGCAGGGCACACAGAGACGAACAACCATCCACGCTCACATTCACACCTAGGGACAATTTGGAGTGTTCAATCGGCCTGCCATGCATGTTTTTGGAATGTGGGAGGAAACCGGAGTGCCCGGAGAAAACCCACGCAGGCCCGGGGAGAACATGCAAACTCCACACAGGGAGGCCGGAGCTGGAATTGAACCCGGAACCTCAGCACTGTGAAGTCAACGTGCTAACCACTGGACTACCGGGCCGCCCGTGGTTATAACATGCCACAAATAATAATAATAATACATTTCAATTATAAGCGCCTTTCAAAACACTCAAGGACGCTTTACAATTAAAACAAGAACAATAAAACCACAGACAAAATTATAAATAATAAAAGGAAAGATGAATTTAGGGCGTTCACATCGGTGCAAACTCTCGCGATATTCACGTTGAGCATGCGCGTGGTTTGCCCTGTCGTCTGTCAACAACATTGAATCGTGGCGCGCCACGATCTCCGACAACAGTTTAAACCGCGTTTGTGTGTCGCAGTCGCATGCTCGCACCATAATCTTAAGAAAATAGCATCCAATCGAAAAGATTCAGCGAACTATTTGACGAACACCACGGGCCGTCTAGGACGCGGGCGCAGAGGTACGAGATGGCTGTAACACCCAGCCGGGTACCCAACTCTCGCCGCTTTGGCGGCAAGCGGGTTTCAATAATAGTAAAAATGTCTCCTTGTTTTATGTTTTATGGGTATTTTGTTTACATTTTTGATGGGGGCAAAAAGATTAAAAAAAAAACGTTGTCCGACCTACCGACCCTATGCTGAAATTTCATGTTACCGGAAACACACTACTTATTTTTCTACGCCTAATCTGAACAATTTATCTGGTAATGTTGTGATGGACAAGAGACAATCCACAATATGCTACAGCGATGGAAGCCATACTTTTTTTGTAACATCCCCCATCATGACTAAATCTTCAATTCACTAGTTACATGACAAAATGGGTCACCTTAAGGTCATTAACAGTGACATACAATAATAATAATGTTAAAATTCCTTTCTATGATCGAATCTTGCTCGGGATTAGTAACCTCTGATCTATTTTCCTAATGAGTAAACCCCAGTGGACCAACAGCACGGAAAACAATGTAAACAGCTATCAATGCTAAGATGTCAAATGCTAGGTTTTGAACCTGAATTGCCTTGTTTTAACAATGAATATCATCATCTCTTCTAGCAATAGATTAATGTATTATGAATGAAATGTTCAAATGCCACCACTTAGTAGACAAGTGGAATATGGCCACTTCAATAGGGACAACTGAAAACAAATTCAACTATTGATTCCCTGCTTTCCAAAGTTGGTGGCAGGAAACTATACAGTCCAAGTACAGATACCAATGGCCACAGGGGTAACAATATTTCTTAGTACACCTCATCCTTTTGTCTCTGTGATTTAAGTCTCACCTGGCAAGAGCTGCAACATTGCCCAGTGTGTAGAAAACCGCAAAGAGTTTGATTCCATTTGGGAGAAACAGCAGAGCTGAGCCCTGAAATGGAAACAAATCATTTCGGCTATAACCAAACCGCAAAGTAGCAAGTGAACACTATATATGATCATATATCCTCAAATAGCGGAATGCACTCGAAAGAGTAGATGCCATGTCCCAATTGGTTGTCGGCTGTCAATTTAAATCAACGCCTTCCCCAAGTAGAACATTTATTATTGCCACATTTCCAAATTACTGTATAGCAGAGCGACTGTAAGTAAATAGAGTGACATCAACAGCAACTGCAATTTACAAAGAAGAATAAAATGCAAACAAATTATGGGCTTAATTTTTTACAAGATTTTTTTTTACAGTTTCTAGGGAGAAGCCCAAAGACAACTTATTATTCAAATAAGCAATGGTAATATTAACCATCGAAACTTTTTTTGTGGTTTCTCGTTTAAAAATTTGGTTACCCCGGGAATCAGCTCAGGAAACCATCACGTGTTGCCGTTTAACTGACCAACTGTAGTAATAAACTAATGATAAAGAACAAAATACAAGTGAAATGATTTCTTTAAAGGGGCTATTCGTCAAGAAATCTGTATAAATTCATAAGAAAATGATTTTGAGCATTTAATGGACAGTTGACAACATTATAAATAATAAACCCACACCCCATTTTGGGTCTTGACCCTAAATTCTAGGACATATTGACTACAAAATCACAAGGACTGTTCTCTTCATACAATTAATTTACTTTGGCACTGCATCTCCAGGGTATTTATGAATATACACCAGCTAACTAATGAAAAATTGAAAGCAAGGCGGCAACACTCACGAGTATTGAGCACAAGATGCCTGAGGCGAAGCATATGACGAACCATTTCACCCTGGTGCTGTAGCTGAGCGAGGTAGCATCAAGGACCTAGTGAGAACAATAGAAGGAAGTCATAAGAAAAGCTCATGTCATCCACATTGACGCCAGCACACTTCCTGATGATGTTTTATCCATGTTGAATTTGCCTATATCATAAAATACACCATGCCAGCTGACTTCAAATCACGGGATATAACACAATTAAGGCAAATTGTAATTTAGATAATATTTTACAATGGCTAAGTCACATGATGTACTCGAGGATGAGGTACAGTTCAAAATTTCCTGCTTGGTGGACAGGGGGTGCTTTCTTAGTCAAAATGAGTTTCGTCTCCATTGCTTTCCAAGGTAATAGCCGAAGACTTTCAAACTGAACATCATCGAGATGTGAATTGGGACGCAGCAATCCAATCCAGTTATTTATTACAACAAGCATCAACAAGAAAATATCGTGTCGAGAGTGCAATGTCAGAGTCTTACCTTAATTTATCCTTCTTTGAATAGCATGTAATAAGCATCCAGGAACAAAGAGTATAACAGCAACATATTAACAGCGTCAAAGAGTACAGAAAATTATAATACAAATTAAAGGACGCCATTGATTGATTGAACTCATGCCAAACATTAGCTGTCACAGCTTCGACAAGCAACAGTTGACATTATGACAACCTTTTAGACCATAAGGAATATAATGATGATCGGACCACTAAGGTATTGAGTACAGTAAAAGCAAAACTTGTTATGACATTTGAAACTATTAGCATTAGCATCGTAGGCTGCCGTTTACTGCCATTATATAGTTACCTGAGCCGTGAGACCGAGCTCTTCGTTCTCCTCTCGACCGTTTAGCACACGACGAAGCTTGTCCATGGTCTCAGAACGATGACAAATTAATTATAAGCCCAATTTGTAAAAGTACTTCTGTTCATTTGGAGAATATTATAAAAGGTTCGAGAACTAGGAACTTCCTGGCTTCCCCGAATCACCAAATTATTACCTACTGACTTGAGGTCAAAGAAATACAGAAGTTACGTTATTTGTGAGCGTAATCATAGTGAGTCAACTGATTCCTGATCAGTCTGGTCAACCAGAGAGTTAACTTCCTCTTAGCCACTCTTCCACTTCCTGTGAAACGTCTGCACTATTTTTTTTCCAACTGTAATGTTGAATTTTTGGTGTTGTTTTGACAATGCCAATCTTGTTTGTATGTTTGTGTGATTTAACACATTTTAATATATACTGTTAAATAAAATGCTGAAGTTAAAGCTCCGTTATATTTATACTACATAACGACTGTACAGTATATTTGTTGTCCCATATACTGTCGCCCTCTGATGTACAAAAGAGGTAACACAATTTATAAAACGCGTTTATGAGTCACGACTATTCTGCCTCGATTGTCTTGATTTTTTGTCCCTAATTCGAATGCAAATTAGACGATTTACTGCTATTGCACACTGAATGCACAATTACAAATATTTTGCAAAATTACATTTCTGACAAAGCCTGACTCATGCAGGGAGGCATAACTGAGTTTTAAACCAATCGCAGTTTTAATCAGCTTTTCCATCCATCCATCCATTTTCTCAACTACTTTATCCTCACAAGGGTCGCGGGGGGTGCTGGAGCCTATCTCAGCGGTCTTCGAGCAGAAGGTTGCCAGTCAATCGCAGGGCACACACAGACGAACAACCATCCCCGCTCACACAGGCCCCCAGCTTTTCTCCGTGAGGGGGAGGGGGATTCTCTAAATTTAATTGTAAGAGGTAAACTAAGGAAATATTTATTATGACAACCCTTGAGTATACACATGCATACATACACACACACACACACACACACACACACACACACACACACACACACACACACACACACACACACACACACACACACACACACACACACACACACATTATTACTGTACAAGCAACTTTGTCCAGAAATGGATGCCACATTAAGACTATTCCACAGAAGCACAAGAGAAATAATGAATTAGGTTAAGGTTGAACCACAGATCACATTGCCAGTTGAAGGGATCTTTTGTTGCACCCGGGACAAATTTGCATCCATCTACAATCAGATGAAAGTGTACCTGGAGCATTTATAGGCTGGTCATTAGAAGGAAAAAAATTAAATGGTCACAATTAAAACCACGACATTTGGAGAAGATCCGAAGGTGACGAGCATGGTCGTGGAAATGTGAATATCCGGTCATACTTTTCTACCTCTAATTTGGACAATTTCAAATTATCTGACGAAGTCTGTATGTATATATTATTTATATCACGAGAGTTAGTCCTGCACTGTTTTTCTTACAATTAAATTAAGAGTTCATAATGCAGTATGCAACTTTGACCACACGGTGACGGAGTTGCACATAAAGACCTTATGTTTTTCCTCTCGATATGCGTTCATATTTTTATTAATATTTTTTTCAGGAAAAAAGGATTAGAATAAAAAATAAATATAAACGTGTTTATTAATTTCAGGGTTGTGGAGGGTTAGAGTGGCATGCAAGCAGAAACATATCTTGAAAAGACCAAAAAGGAAAGAAAAAAAGCATACTTTTTCTTGGGTTTTTTTTCATATTTTAACATTAAATGGCAGTGAGCTTACATATATTCAAGGTACCTATAGTTTAGCTGTTTTTCTTCATTATTTAGATTCTTCCTCATAATAGCCCCGCCTCCATAGTATCCCGCCTGTGACGTTGCCAAATGTAAACTTTTTCTCCGCAGAGACCAACGTGATTTGGTATCAACAAATCTCCAAAGTGCGTCAAAGCTCTACTGGTGTGATGTAGGTCAGTTGTGCAGTCGAGTCTACGCTGGCATAATTATTAAGTGGTTAGTTTTCCGACTGCTTGGACATAGACATACAGAAGGAAAATGGCAAACAAGATGACTTCAAATGGCTGGTTTGGATGTATGCTCTACACCGCAACCATGGCACTGACTGGTTGGAATTCCAGCCGCGGTAATGTGTTTATTTACTTTTAATTTTATTTATTTCACGCCTCTACACAAGCAGGTTTTACTCGATCCAAGAAGGAAATTGTACGTAACTGCAGCTGTAACAAATTTAAATGCCTTTCCAAGTGCCAACCTATGTAGTACTTGAAGACCTCAAGAGCCAAACCTTTTCCTTTAATGGGTTTATCTGCACGTCTTCATCTCACTGATGTAATCAAATCTCGATTGTTTCTTTGCGAAACATAATCGAACATTTTGGTTACACTTTGGCTGATTCGTCAGGTTGAACGTAAACATGGTCCAGATCCGTATTACAGTGATTGCCAACCCTCACTGTAAGATTTCGGTTTTTTTGGTCATAAACTATATTAGGACATTATCCTCATTTTTTGTTTACATTTTATTTTCTTCTTCTTACGTAGCATAATGATCCATTGAGTTATTGGTGAGATAAACTAAGGAAAATAAGTCTTGTGCACGTTTTTAAACTGTTGTGTTGGATCTTGGACTCTGTTTGAAGGATATCTCTGACTTTACAATGTTTAAACCAAATAAACAGTTTATATCAACAGCCTTGCGATATGTAAATATTAGCTTTTTTATTGGGGTTTTTTTCACAACCTGGCCTTAAAAAAAGCAAGATTGTGTTATATAAAGTAATGAGTTATAAGTGACCCTAAAACACCGTCACAGTAGCATAATCATGTATAATCTATATATATATATATATATATATATATATATATATATACACACACACACACACACACACACACGTATGTAATTCCTTTTTTTTTTCCCTTACAAAACTGAGTTTGGTAAAACCTAACATGATAATGTGTCTGTGTAAACAGCCCAAGAATCCATCAAGCATCTCCAGCGGCCTGTTAGGAATTCTGAGCCCCTGGTTGTGCCGGCCCATGCTTCAAAGATGTACCTCAGCCCGGATGAGCTAAGACGGCTCCATTTTAAGACCACCACGGACTCTATCCAGTTGTCGGAAGGACATGAGGCAAAGTTCAGCTGCTCCATTGATATTCCTGATACACAGCTGGAACCCACCATTTTGTGGATGAAGAACGGCCAGGACCTGGCTACTAATATGCAGGTACTAATCAATGAACTGCAGACCATCACAGACACGGCAACAACGCTCCTTTCCACTGTCAGGTATGTTGTTCAGTTTGTTTTGTATATTTTAGAAAATTATTTTGAAAAATAAATAAATGTTTTACCTTAAAATGATATGTAAGTTTTTGTTTAGTTAATTGTAATGAAAGTATAAAGTGACGTTAGAAAAGTAACTTTCTTTGAAATGACAATGAAAGTATAATCACTGTTTGATCAGTAGAGCTTTTGATGTGTTTTTGAAAAAGAAACCTGACTTGACTTCAGTTGGAAGTGTTCTATTGTTGTCATTGTTTTTTTTTTCCTTTTTGACTTATTGTACTGATACTTTTGTACAAAGTAAAAGGGTATACTGTACACATGCAAAGGAAAAACTCTTGGAAAAATCCACACGAGGAGGTGAGGGAGTGAGAGGAGAACTTGTTTGGGACCCACATTTCTTTCTGGATGTTTATATGGCTTTTAGACTGCATTTTACTTCAATTTTTAGGGTTGAATTGAACTGTTTGAGTTTCCAGGGTGACATCTTAAAATGTGTCACAGCATTACCCAGGTGCAGAGGGCAGATGCTGGTGAGTACCGCTGTAGGCTCAGCATCGGCAACATGATGGTGGAGTCTCACCCTATCACCATCAGGGTTGAAGGTAAATCAAAAGTGGCATTGGAGTCTTGTTTTAGTGCTCCACAGTCATCATACTCGTGAATTTTCTTTGTAGGCCTTCCAACTTTTATCCAGCAACCTGAGGATAGAAACATTACAAAGGACACTCCTTTTACTCTGTCATGTGAGGCGGTAGGACCTCCAGACCCCATCGAGATTCGCTGGCTGCGTGATGGCGTACCTGTTAGTGACTACCATAGATCGCCCAGCACTTACAATGTGGAAAGTAAGAATTATTTTATTTTATTTTATTTTTTTACACATTTGTTTAACATTGAGTGATTATGGTTGTAAAACATCAATACAATGCAAAGCAAATAGTATTTTTTTAAACATAAAAATCAGTCATTCTTGTTATCATTATTTCTGCACATGAGTATTAGTAAATTATTTGTTTCTCCAGGTGTTAGTCCTTTGTTTTGTAGACAAAATTTAAAAACATTGATTTTTTTTATTTTTTAAGAAGACATCGTTTAGACGAGTCTTATACAATCATGTAGTTGGTGGTGTGTCTCTTAGCTCAAGTTTGTGTTGCCGTGTCCTTGAGACTCAGACAATCTATCTTGAGATATGTTTTGTGAGTTTTCACAGTAAAATAAACAATCCAAAGTGGTTGTCTGCCTTTTGAACACGCACAACTGTACGAATCTTGGACCAGTGCAACAGAAACTCGAACAGTATTCTTATCAAACCAATAAATAGAGTCATCATCAGCAGAAATGCACTTATTATAATCGAGACAACGTGAGCTGGTGTGTTCTCAGGTTGAATTGGTTGGTTGGTGCTCTGGTTTCTCTTCTGCTTCATCTTCGCTACCTCAGCATGTCCTTGTGCTTATGCAAAGAAACCACGCTTGTTGTCATTGAGGTTATCGTTCGTGTCAAAGAATGTTTAACAGCAGCCATTTGTGCAACGTAAATTATTTTTTAACCTCAACATATTAGATATTAGATTAATTTTGGCCCTAATTTCCTTCATTATTTTTGTAGGATCCTTGGCTTGAGAAAATGAAAAACTAAAAGCCCCTCGAAAATTTGGAGGTGAACATGCTGACATGATATAACCCAACTGGTTTAGAATATCTTGAGTTAAAACAGTTGCTATTTGGGAATATAAATGTGAAAATAGAATTTGACTTTGTAATATCTATCTATCTACTCTCTCTTTCTCTCTCTCTCTCTCTCTCTCTCTCTCTCTCTCTCTCTCTCTCTCTCTCTCTCTCTCTCTCTCTCTCTTCCCTCTAAAGTTTAAATTGTGTGTTGAACACAATCATTTATTTTGATTTTACTGAAAATGCTCAAGGAAGAATTTAATATGTTGTATGATGTGGTGCCTCTTTCCTGAAAAGCATTTGTTATGACAAGGATAAGTGCTTGACTCAGTATGTCCCTCAGGCTAAAGGCTCATACTGTGGGGTAACACAGCCAGTTGCAGAGTGGGTTAAAGGTTCAGAGCTGTGCTTTGGTCCAGTGTGTGCGAGGGCAGGAAGGGGCTGGAGTGGGGGTGATACAGGCATTCTATTCGGGGGTTGGCTCCGGAGACAAAGACCTCATTCACAGGACAGCCCACTGCCCAAGCAGGGAGGGGCTGCAGTCCACCAGACTAGAGCTCAATACTTTCACTGCGCACATTGCACTTGTCTTATGCAACAAGTGCTCCTATTTCATACTCTTAAAACATCTGTCTGCACAAGTACACATCGAGTGTCATTGATCTACCTTAAAGAACACACCACAATTTGTTTTGGGATGCTGGTTGACCTCCTATTTTGGAATTTAAAGCTACTGTATGTATCTCATAGGACATGAATTCAAGTGTTTTTGGGAAACTGTGAAGCTTTTTTAACCAATGAACATTTCACTTTCTAAATGACCAGAAAAGTGTAAACACACATGAATCATTCCAATATTGAAACAAAAATATTAGTGAAAAAATAGGAAGGACCAATACAAGTCACAGCTTCACCTCACACATCTTTCAATACAGGATATCCAAACATTTATGGTCGCATACTTATAAAAATAATAAATAAACAGATAGATAGATAGATAGATAGATAGATAGATAGATAGATAGATAGACCACCCTGCCCTTGATAAGAAGTGATGACATATTGCAGCTTGCCATTCAGTGGATAGCTAGTGAGCGGCTTTCACTACCTTGTGTGTGCACATGCGACATTGGGTTTTTAGTGGTTTCGATTCTGCTTCATCTCCGCTGCCTAAGCATCTCCGCTGTGCTGATACACAGAGATTTGCACCACCAAGGCTGGTGTCATTGAGGCCATTGTGAAGAGTGGTTATATTCATTCATGAGGAGCGCACCATCAGAACACATTAGAGTTCTACTGCTGTGAGTGACTGCACTGACATGCATTCAATAACCCTTTTAAAACCCAAATATTGGCAGTTTTAAACAGAGATGGGCACTTCACCCTATTTTGCCGCTCTGTCCTCCGTCCACGACCTGGGTACCCTTCCGTCATCGTCCCTCCATCCTTATTCATATAATAATATAATCGTCCTCCGTCCCTGTCCGTCCTCGTCCTTTTAAAAGCACTTCCGTCCCAGTTCGCCACCCCAGATGCCGTGGGAGAGAGGCAAAACGGACGCGCTGTCAATCCTTTCTTTCTCACTGAACTGAGCTATAGTGAATGATAGTGATCTCTAGCGAGATATTAAACAGAAACCTCTGTATGTTCTCATACTAAATGGCTTAAAATTCATGTCCAACTTTACAATATTACCGGTAATCAATACGAGGGTCTGAGTCATGGCAACAATGTATTGTAAAATGATTCTGTTGTTTACTTTGCATGAAGCACGGTCCAATTTGGTTCACTGAAATGTGGTGGTAGACAGCAGGAGCTAGTCTCTATAAATGGAAACATAATGTTTCAGGCAATTTTACAAAACCCTCAAAATTATTGGTTGCTACACTTCCTTCTACTGGACTCCCAGCCACTTGCTCCTATGAACTGGTTGTTTCCATCTCAGTCGTCAACGTTACGTGTGCTTTTTGGTTAATTTCCCATAAAAGCAGAATACAAATGCATTATCTTCATGAACTTTTAGTACAACATATATATTTTGAGGACTTTTTGACACACATAAAACCAAATAAGGCAATTCAAGAATAACAACTTGTTTCCTGTTGGGGTTGGAGCATCAGTTCATGAAACTAATGCTGGAGCATAAATATACGTGTCATTTATTCAGTCAGAAACTTTAAACAACTATTTGCATGTCACAAATATTTTGTAAGAAGCTTTATTTTGGGAAAATTAAGTGTTATTTAAAGGACAGATATTGGTGTCAGACACTCTTCCCCGAAAATCAGTCATGATTGATGTTTCCCTTTTTTGTTTCCCCACATTTAACAAGAATGACGTCTTCCATTTGTGACTTGAGTCAAACCTGCTCACTTTCCACTTTGCTTCCGACATCTGTTTGTTGGACATCATAAGAGTGAGGCATGTAGTCACGGCGCTTTTACAACTTGCCTAGAAATTTACGAAGGTATTTGCACTTTTCTCCGAAAAACTTCACTGAATTGTGCAATTCCTCAGTTAATTGCACATCAGACTTTGACAGTCACTGTCATTTAAAGTTAAAAGCAGAAACATGTGGAGCAGTTAGTGTTTGTGTAAAAAGTGTGGCACTGTTTACACTCCTGCTCCAGAGAAGGTCAAGACACTCTTAAAAGTACAAACAAAACATCCAGTGCTTTCTCTCTGGCCGTGTTGTGGTTATCTTGGCTTCTGAAATGGAGCACAAAGGGGACAATTGATCCATTACTTTTCGAACAGCGCTAAACTTGAGGTTTTTTAAAGAGAGAAAGGCAGGATGATAGGCAGATTTTTTTTACCTTTGAGTATAAAGAATCAGAAGTCACCCATATGTCATTTTATAGGTTGATCACGTTCTTAACTCGCCAGAAGAGGTGACCTGTTCCATATTTCGTGTGTAACAGACAGAAGAGTTATAGTCAAGATTAGCATTACAGTATTTGGCATCTAGTGTTTCCTCCAAATAATCGTCGCTTACTGAGCTTGACACTGACTATAACTCATCCTTTCTAATACGTCTCCTGCAGGTGTCGACAAGTACACTCAGTTCAACTGTGAAGCTTATAACTCGAAAGGGGTCAGTACATCAAGGGAGGCAAACATCAACATTAAAGGTATGCAAGGAATGCTGATGACAAACATTTTAACAACAAATAGCTTGTGATTTGGGAGGTGGGAGCTATTGCATGCCATCATAGCGCTTACTTAACTGTCCAATCACATTGCTGATATGCATGCCGCCTCCTCTTCTCACATGCATGATATCCACATGGGATTCAGTCGTTTCAGCGGTGCTTCTGTGCTGTAGGCTATATATTATACATAATTATAGCCTCCTGCAAGTTCAACCAATGATTTCCAGAATTCTTTCTGGAAGACTCAAAAGGTTTTTTTTCGGCACAGTGTAATTACTTTTGTGGTTTAAAGCAAAAAGCAATATACGGTACATATGGTTTGTTATACGGTAATTGTTACTTTTATAGCATGTTACTCTCAGCGCTTCAGAGGATAAATATGATGTTATGTGTTTTGCCGTGTGCAATCAGTGTCACAGTCTCATTTTTCCATGTTAAAACACACCTGTAGTTTCTGCTTAAATGATCATTTCCTTGAGCTATATTGTGTGTTGGCCAATGTTAAAAATCATTTATAAATTATGTTTTGTAGTGCTTCCCAGGACTGTGTCTAATTTGAGTGTGATTGCAAGGGAGTCCAATAAATTGATGTTAAGTTGGGTGCCCGGACATGATGGCTTTTCTCCATTGACCAAGTGCCACATCAGGGTGAGTGTCACATCTGCTCGTTGAAGTTTTAATGCCCCTCAGATAGATCATTGCATGTTCTCTGCGCTGTCCAAGTTGAAAGAGGTGAGTCGCAGGATAGGGGAGGTGACGATAACCAGGTTCATCAACGTCACGGTGCCGCCATTCCAATGTGAAGTCCCCGGGCTGCAAGCCATGATGTCTTACAACATGAGTGTTTCCTGCAGCAATGAGGTGGGGACTTCTCCAGTCTCCTCGTGGATCCAGAGCAACACAACAGAAGGAGGTGTGTGACTAGCGCAGGACCCATCCCTCTATTGATAAGCAAATATAATTCCAGTTAAGGGGGAATGCTATCTGTATCCTCGGCCATTTCTTTAAGGAACCTGACATTAATGTAATTAGGGTACAATAGTTGGCAATGTAATTTTTATTGCTTTGATCCACAACAAAAATCCCTTCAAGGCACAATTCATATGAAGCAAGATTTGAATTTGGACAACATATGGGATTCCCAATTTACTTCAAACGATTATGTTGCGATAGATAGCGTCATCAGCAAAAAAAAAAAAAAAAAAAAAAAGAACAAGGATTAATGCTATTCTTCTCACGCCTGAAATACATTGAATTACATCAGTTTTAAATACCCTGGAGAAGGAGCATGTGGATACTGTCTTAGCTAGTCCCACTCTGACAAGTTCCTCCAGTTTTCCTAAAGAGGCATTTCGGAAATAGGAGCGGTCTCACTGAAAGTGTTCTACAGGGTGGAGTTTCCCTTCAAGGGCCACTGTGGGGGATATTTAACCAGGAAAGGACAACATACCAAGCTGTTATCAAAATTTAAATGGGACATTCCTTATATAATTGTCTTTTACCCTATACAAGTTATTATGCTGCCATGTTACTGTAATACTAGAATCTGTTATCCAATATTCCCAGTGCCATCAGTGTATCCTCGAAACGTCACCGTGCAGCTGAATGAAACATGGCTGGTGATCAGGTGGAAGCCTCCGCCGGATGATAAAATAAACGGTATACTGCAAGGCTACGACATAATTGTCCGCCATGGGACGCAGGTTAACAAGGTGAGCAATTTATTCTGTTTTTGTTTTTAGTGTTAAAAAACATCAGCTATAGGAAGTTGAGGTACAGTACATCCACACAAACCTTTGCTTTGGCAATTACACTGGGCAGGATTATTCTGTCCAGCACATGCTTACTTGCACTGACAGAGGAATTTAAAACATTCATAGTCTTTCCCATCCTATTAAAGTCATATTTTCATATATAAATAACTAACCATGAATTGATTAATTGACCATTAACTTTCCTCATGATTGAACAAGGGCAGTTAGATACCCACTCCGAATACTTGAACCCTACACATAATGTATGTGATCATATATGGAAGAGACGTGTCAAAACAACAGGTTATGGGTGTGTCCTCAACTGAAATGCGGCCACATTATTTCCACAAAATATCCACGCCTTACATATCGATAAAAGTTTTTCTTACTAACAAAATGACAAAGAATGACTAATATGAAGACAATGTGTCCGAGCCAGAGGTCAGCTAATTTATCTGTCAACAAGTGAAGGAAGATAGAAAAGAAAGAATGCAAGCAATGGCATTGAACCCGTTACAGTATTACCTGTTTACAGTGATACCCCAACCCCACTATGGGTTTATCTGCTGTAACACTGCAGTAGTGCTTTCATAGACAATGGTATATTTCCTGGTCTTCCTGTCTGTGTGGAAGTTAAGGAAGCTGGCGTGAAAGAAAATTTGTCAATGTTTTTCTTCATTTGGCATGTGGCTGTGAGTCACGTCAAAGTCACTGGAATCTGAATACAACAGGATGTGTATAGTAGGCTTAAATCTCTATTGTTGCGGACGTCACACCTGTACATACTTATACAAAAGATTTCCGATATCAGCAGCGACTGGAAGTGCGCGCGTATAAATTTAAGGCACACTTGATTATAGTGTCGTAAGTACATGCTCAGCTTTGTGCCACAGACATGACAAAGCGTGTGAATCATGGGTTCTGCTTGGCCTGACGGAGAGTCAGCATATTGGGAGCACAGAGGAACCGCATATGCTACAATAGACTGTTACGAAATACAACACGCTTTCTGTCACATGGTCACTCCCATTGCAGCAGGTCTAAAAGTTTCCTTTTTTTCAGGGAATTATTATGGCCAGCCCGGGCCAAAGTTCTTGGGGGTGAAATTTGCGGCGGAGGTTTATTCCTGTAAATGTGGCTCTTCCTCAAAGATGTTCTGTTGCAGTTTTTGTGAAAGATCATTTGAGCGAAAGCGAAAGGGACTGCAACAAAAGCAATGTTGTGTTTTAAGTTGCCTTTGATATGTCTCATGAAATGTTCCTGAGCATGCTGATGTTTTACTTGGATATTCGTGACTTGCTTTCTTGAACTACTAAACCCGTGACCTTATTTTTCCACAATTCTTATCTCTTCACATGTAATGATTAACATCTAAAAGATAACTGCAATGCAAATTGTAATTTGATTGCGGCACGTTTATTTATGTCATTATGTTGTTCAGATCCACAGTTACACCAACACGGCCTTTGTAGCGGTGCACGATTTCAACATCACGTACAGTGTGGAGGTGGCTGCATGCACACGTGCTGGAAGCGGGATGGTCAGCCCACGAGTCTGGTTGTTTGTGCCAGAAGACAGTAAGCTACTCTCGTGATTTATTTCCTCTTACTCTATGAACTGCCCCAACCTTATTTTGTACATACAGTAATTGAGAAGGGGGAAAACGACAGTAGAGTCTTAAAATGCCATAAACAAGTTGAAATTTGTCTGGAAAAAAATAGCAACACAAAGCTGATATGCTGTTGTACCTTTTGTCATCTCGCAGAAGAGCATTTCATTGTTCTGTCTGTATGTCACCGTACATCACTAGCATTGCTAGGCAAACCAAGATACATTATCTGTGGTAAATATATCTTTTTCAGACAAGTTTAGTGAAATTAGATAACATTCCGTGGCACAAATGAAGATCTCACATACACAGCATATAGGCATTGTTGTTCAGAATAATTGCTCTAAAATAAAAATAAAAAATATTTCTCTGTTTTTAGAATCCGGTCCATCACCGTCCTCAAGCCCCGACACCAAGATTCCAGATTCTGTCAGTGTTGTTCTGGGTGTGGTGTGCGGAATCTGTCTTTTGATGCTTGTCCTCTGGGTGGCTATCTGTGTACACAACAGGACATCTGACTCTTGGCTTGGGTATGCTGAAGACTCAAATTCGATCCAATCATGAAACTCTTTCTAATGTTGATGATCCTATCTTTGAAATGGTTTTGCTTTCCCTTCCCGGCTTGTAAAGTGATGCTGTTCCATAGTTCACGAGGCGAGCTGACTCATCTTTTTTACAATTATGAGCTTCAAAAAACATGACACGTCCTGATCATAACGTGTCTTCCCTTCCTCTTAATCACAACCCTTTGCACCTGAACTCAATGTATCTGTGCAGCTGCTGGTTTTCAAAAGTTAACAAGTCAGTGCGTACAGTAAAGTCCGTGACTCAGTCTTGCCCCTCAGGATGCAGATAGGATTTTGTCACCACACACATATTCAGGAAAACAGCAGCTGACTCGCAGAAACATCTGAGAGTCCATGCTTTGACTGTCTATTGTGACTCTCACCCTGTGTTCACAGAGATACAACAGCATAATGACCTCAGTGTGCCCAATGATTTCTTTCTCATCACCTTTTCTTTTTCACCGTCTCCCCCTGCAGGCGGTTGTTGGGAAGTGGACAAAAGCAACAGCCAATTGTCCACTACAAACCTCAGAGATCCTACAATCGAGCTGCGGTTGGAGTAACACGTATGTTTACGAATATATTTTCTCAAGAAAGAAAAAAATCTGTGTAGACTGCTATATTATCAGTGCAGACGTCATGAAATACATGAATGAACCATTTTGTATTTAAATTAATGGTCAAATTTGTATATTAATTTGCATTGAAGTGTTTTTGGAGATCTAAAATGATCCATCTAAACATCACAACTTTGTCTGCAGTTGTAAACCTTGGCGTCAGCAATGAACTCCATGCCAAATTGCAGGATGTGATGGTCATGAGGAACTTGCTATCCGTAGGAAAGATTCTTGGAGAAGGTGAATAGGAGAAAAACAACCACAGAAAAAAAAACATTTGTCATATTGTGAATTTTAAAGTACGTATTTTTTTCTCCTGTCAGGTGAATTTGGCTCAGTGATGGAAGGTCATTTAAAACAACCAGATGGGACATCGGAAAAAGTTGCTGTGAAGACAATGAAATGCAAGTCTTTGTTTTTTTTAAATAGCAATCTTGCACTGATTTAAATGTAGTAGTAATTTAATAATAATTTGTTTTTGAAACAGTGGATAGCTTTTCCCAGAGAGAAATAGAGGAGTTCCTGAATGAGGCAGCCTGCATGAAAGATTTCCACCATCCTAATGTCATCAGGCTGCTGGGTTAGGACATACACGTTGCATATTTTGTGTGTTGTGTTTATAAAAAACAAAACAAAACGTGTTTGATGAATATTGTGTCCTTTTGTGTGAAATAATCACCCTCTATTAGGTGTGTGCCTGGAAATGAGCGCCGGACACTTCCCCAAGCCAATGGTCATCCTGCCTTTTATGAAATATGGAGATCTACACACCTTCCTGCTGCGCTCACGGCTGGGAGAGAATCCAGTAGTAAGGAATCTGACTAACAATCGAATTGTGGATAATATGAGTACTTCTTACCACGTTAAATTTGCCATCATGCTTGTTATGCCTCAGTTCTTACCAACACAGACACTTCTGAAGTTCATGGTCGACATTGCCTCTGGTATGGAGTATCTCAGCGGTCGGAACTTTCTGCATCGCGACCTGGCCGCTCGCAACTGCATGTGAGTTATTGGTGTGCCTGTGGTACTTGTAATGCGTGTAATATTTACTTATCATTGTAGATGTTGTTCTTTTGTTGGCGGGGTTTTCCCCCTCAGGCTGCGAGATGACATGACGGTATGTGTAGCCGACTTCGGCTTATCCAAGAAGATTTACAGTGGAGATTATTACCGGCAGGGCAGAATCGCCAAAATGCCTGTCAAATGGATCGCAGTTGAAAGTCTGGCAGACAGAGTATTTACTGTCAAAAGTGATGTGGTAAGCTCCCCAGTTAATATGCTCTACAAATCCACTGTCAGAAACTTTAGAGCAGGGCTCAGCATCATTTTTGTAACTGAGAGCTACTTCTTGCGAATGATTCATGTGAAGCTTAGTACCGTACACATTTCTGAATTGAATTTGTTCAAATTACGGTATACTGGTCAACAGCAAATTTTAATTAGATGTGGCTTGGTGTCCCCAAATTTTTAATATATATTTTTTATGCTGATTTAAAAAATGTCTTTTTTTTCTCAGGTGTTTGAGATTACACAACATCCTTACTCTCTATTTCGTCCTGTCAAAAGATGCTGCACCCACCTTTAGAAGTATCGATCATTTTTAACCACTGAATCTTATTTCTTCATTTTAGACAGTTCTACAGTTGAAACTTTGTGGGAATGCTTTTTGGAAGCCCCGTTTCTGTTTCAGCATGCCTGTGCCAAAGGCAAGGCCCACAAAGGCATGCTTGCATAAGTTTGATGTTGAAGAACTAGATCTCATTGAAAACCTTTGGGGTGATTTGAAATAAAGTCTGTCCGCTAAAATGGACAC
This sequence comes from Hippocampus mohnikei, assembly GCA_026261675.1. NCBI lineage: Eukaryota > Metazoa > Chordata > Actinopteri > Syngnathiformes > Syngnathidae > Hippocampus > Hippocampus mohnikei. The sequence goes on from JAKGUB010000228.1 coordinate 2,071,913, forward strand.
AAATTGAGCCGCAAAATGTGGAGCAATTACATATTTTCTTCCTTTTTCTGAAGCTGTGATGGCCTTGTCTCTCAATAGTTTTAGCAATCTCTACATATACTTTCCATTGATACCATTCACAGATAAAATCAAAATTTGTACCTTTTGTTTCATCCTGCAGTGGGCATTCGGTGTAACCATGTGGGAGATAGCCACACGAGGGATGACACCATATCCGGGCATTCAGAACCATGAGATTTATGACTACCTCCTTGAAGGACACAGGCTCAAGCAGCCAACAGACTGTTTGGATGACCTGTGAGTGTTTTCTGCTCGGTTCACAAATTTGAAATTAGTTGTATTCTTGTTGTTTTTTCCTAAAAGTTATCCTTCATTTTGACTAGGTATGAGATCATGTACAGCTGTTGGAGGGCCGATCCTCTGGACCGACCCTTTTTTTCCAAACTGCGAAAAATGCTGGAAAAAATCACAGAAAGGTTTCCAGAGTCTTTCAGTAAAGAGGATATCATCTACATCAACACCAGCTTCCAGGACGAGAGCCTTGATGGAGAGGCCGCAGAACATCCTGTGCTCAGCTCTTCACCTTCCTGCAGCCACCAGGGAGCAGAAAACGCAACAGTTACTGCAGACGTTCACGGGAGCATGGAAGATGACAGTGACGATGGTCGTTATGTGGTGGTTATCTCCCCAGATATTTCACCGAGATCTCCAACACTGGACACTCCTCTTTTGTCGAGTGATTCGTCAAGTCGCTCAAACGGCAATATAGTTCCTGACGGTACGCGGACAGATCACAACTCCAGTGATATTTCCCACCTGCTGTAAAGTTTGGTATCAAGAACTTTTAAGGTATTGAATTGTGTTGAAAATTCTCTTGCGTACTAAACATTTTGCACTGAAAGCACCCATAGTGTTATTTAGTTTCATAAGCAAATTATGGTTTGGTCAGCTTAGTTTATGTCAATGTTGATGTCAACCTAAAAACATGTTTGCACATAAACTCGAATTCACTAGACTGTGAAATGGTTTTCTGTAGTATTTTGTTCCTGTTGATGTATATATATTGTAAAGTAAATAACGTACATAAATGCATATTGTATGCTGTAAGAATAAATAATTTATAGAGTATTTCAGGAGTATTTTTCCTCTAATCAGTGTCATGATTTCAAGGCTCTCCTTATGGTCCCAATAGTGGCTGAAAATATTTTATACAAACCTCAATTCCAATGACATTGGACTGTTGTGTAAATAAAAACAGAATACAATGATTTCAAATCATTTTCAGCTTATTTTCAGTTGAACACACTGACGGAATGTTATTAGCGTTCAAACTGATGAGTGTTATTGGTATTTTGCAAATAATAGCAGCTCGGGGCTCGGCGGTCCAATCCTCGGCTACAGAAGATGGCTCTAGGGACGTGGAATGTCAACTCAATTGCAAGGAAGCATCCCAAACTGGTGTACGAGGTTGAGAAATCCCGACTAGATATAGCCGGGCTTATCTCCACATACGGTGGGGGAAGCAGTGCACTATCAACACCTTGTATAGTGGAGCTAAGGCGCTGCTGACATCAACTTGAGACGTTGTGGGTTAGTGGGCCGAATACTCTGACGCGTTTTTGCATGAGGAGGCAGAGTCTGGTGATTCAGAGGCGAACTCTCCTATCTCTGGGACTGAGATCACCTAGGTGTGAAACATCTTTGTGGGCACTTGGCTTTCAATAATCACTGTAAATTTTTCGGTTCTATGTGTTTTTCCAACTAAGTTAATTTGTTCCTGTGTCTAGCAAAATCGCAAAGATACAATTTCTTTGACAATAGTCGGAGAATATAGGGCATGCGTAAAGCAATGCATCTTTTAAATTGTACATACAATACCGACATGTTACACTATTAAAAGCCCACATGTAATGGCGTTGTCATGGGGCATCATGTTTTCGTATAGTATTTATGTCAATTTTTCTGAATAAATAATTCCGCATTAGAACAGTACAGGGACGACGCTGCAAGTGAAAAGTGACCTCGCCGAGCTTTCCGTTGTGGTGCGTTCAGGATACCTCGTGAACAAAAGTGTTCACACGTTACAACATGGCAGCTGTTCCAATGAGTACGTGGAGCTGTTTGACCAAGGAGAGTTTCTATACAATGATACTTCTTTATGTGCTCTCACTCATTACAATAGAAACAGCCGCTGCTGCTCCAGAGAAGGGATTCTGGAAAATTACCGCTTTAAGTGTAAGTAAAGAATCACAAGTTACCATCAGGTACGGGTGCTGTGGTAGCCATGTGATGCTAGCTTGCTGTCATTTTAGAATGGTGTCCGGTGGTTAACCTTCCTTGTCTATTTACCGATACACGTCAGAGCAAAACAATTGAAACTCCTGGACGTCATGTTTGTGTGTATGTGTTGTCGTGAAAGAAATGTTGTATTCGTGGCTGGCTAGCTAGCACCAGATTGGTATTTAATTGTACAGTACTGTTTCAGGGTTTCTTCGACCCTTGGGAGAAACCTTAATTAATTTGTGTGTTTTCATGTTTACTTAAACCACTTCATTTGGGGGGTTTAACACCATTAAAATAAAGGAGAGAATCTATTGATTTACGGCATTTGGTTTACACACCAATCCTTTCCATTGAGTTGCAGTTGCAGACAGTGTGATTGTATTATTAAACTGGAAGGGTGACCTGTCGAGCAAAAATAATGTAAAAAGTCGACAATTATTGCTGAACGAGATTGGAACGATCCTAATCGTGATTATTTTCCTCCTGGCAATTATCACTATTTCAATTAAATTCATACTTATCTTTAAATTGTGCTCTACTGCAATATCCACTCTGCATATTATTTCCAAACATTCAGGCAAATTACATTATACCATCAACAATTTTAAGCTGTTACTATAATATATAAGGGCACTAAAAAGGCTATCCGAAGGATGTATTCTTTTTTTCAAGACTTTCAAATTGGCTCAATAAAGCAAGATCAATTGCTTGCGACATACATCAAAGACTACATCTGATGTAATGTATAAAAATAATTTGCTCTTCAACAGACCTCAAGACCACTGCTGTTGAGGAAGTCCATGTTCAAAGACACTAACATTGAATTGAAAGGTGAGATGAAAATTTGTCAATCTGATTATTTCACAATTCACACACTCCCAATTTGTTTACTCTTGCTTGTTTGTTTAACTTTGTTGAATGCAGTTGTGTCATTTGACTGCCCCGAGGAGGTAACATTCACCATTCAATGGTATTTGAAATACTACCCATGCCACAATGATTTCAATAATATTGATGTAAGTATGACTGTATTTAAATATTCTTTAGGGTTGTCCTTGCTTGATGACAGGTGAAATTGTTCTCGTCTTATATAGGAAATATATGAGCGAACGCCGCTGAGTCGTGGGCAGAGCCTTGATCCAAATCCCCTCATAAAAGGAGAGTACATCGAGCACAAACACAAACCTATAACGTGTAACAGTGATGTGCGCTCCTTTCCCATGTTTAAAGTAGGTTGTTGTTGCATTGGGTTCGTCAGTCACTTGCAGTCGTTGCGATTGTCTTAAGATCTCATCTTCTCCCCTTCCTTCAGAAAGCCAAGGCAGAGCCACGAGCTGTCAGTCCACTTGTTGAGGGAAAAGAGTTGGTCAGTAAAATTGGGAAGTCTTCCTTGCATATTTGATAGCAGTTTTATGCTGTTTTCATCTGTGTATTATTTTCGCAACGCTGCAGGATGAAAACGACATCAGATGGATTACTGAAGAGTTCGACAGCGGCACAGTGGCAAATAGCAGCACAGTGGTCAAAAACAAAGACAATGTCATAGCCTCCACATGGAAGGATGGGCCTTACCTACTTGTGGTGAAGATTGTGCCCAGTAAACAAGATGCTAACTGGAACTTAACTTGTGAGGTTTATTTATTTATTTATCTACATATTTACATCATGCACTTTATTACATTCATCAATACGGAAAACAATGTAGCAGCTGTAAAGCTGATGCCACTTGGGGGATAAAAAAAAAAAAAAAAAGATGATTCATCATAATGAAAAGAAATGATAAACCTTTGGAAACAAACATAAAATCATTTTAATTGAAATGCCCCACTGTTTGAAAATCTATCGTGAAGTCATATTTTCCCCTCACAAAATGCTTATGTCATTGTCCTTAAATAAAAAAATATTTTCAATCTTTTCAGTCAATGTGGTGATGAAAGGCCGGCGTGGCTACATTTCCATCACAGAATACCCTCTCATGATTGTAAGTAGACATCATTTTGTATTTATGAACTGTTTGTTCGTTTTAAAACATTTCCACAAACATTTCTTGACAGTTCTACATGGTGATGTGCGTGGTGTACATCCTGTTTGCCCTGTTGTGGTTCATTTGGGCTGCCTGCTACTGGAAAGATATACTGAGGATCCAGTTTTGGATCGCAGGGGTCATATTCCTGGGGATGGTGGAGAAGGCGGTCTTTTGCGCTGAATATGAAAACACCAACTTGGTTGGCTCTGCCTGTGAGTGTTCACTGAAATTCATCATTGACAGGTAAACATTTCCCCCCATTATCGGTAACTGTTTGGGTTCTTCAGCTCCAGGCCTGCTGATTTTTGCCGAGCTGGTCTCGGCCCTCAAGAGAACGATAGCCCGCTTGCTCGTCATCATCGTCAGCCTCGGCTATGGCATTGTAAAGTATGTCAACATATATGTACACACCGCTACTGATTTCAAATGAACACGTGTTTTGTTTATTCTGAACCCTTTACTGTGGGTCTGCATCCTCACAGGCCTCGATTGGGGACAGTAATGCACCGAGTGATTGGTCTCGGTGTTCTCTACTTTATCTTTGCTGCCATTGAAGGCGTACTGAGGATAACTGGGGTGAGATACGGCCTAGTTGTGTGACTTTTTTTGTTTTCAGGTAACAAGTGTTCCGACTTGATGCTGTCTAAACAACATAGCCTCGTAATCGAGTGGAGGAGTGGTTTGAAGTTCACTTATGTCCAGTATTTTAACCCCTCCAATATCCTCAAATATTGCTAACACATTTTACCCTTTGGGGTCAATTTGTGAGAGACAACAGGAGTGTCAAAACTCTCATTCATCAGATGAGAATGCCTCAAAATCAGGGTCCTCCTCAACACAATCCTCTGTCTCAAGACTCATTCTCCTCTAGAATCACTTTCATTGGCAAAGAGCTTTTCCAAAACCTCATGGACAATAAACCTTTTCCCAGAGGACATTTTCAAGTGAGAGAGAATGCAAATTGCAGTATACACAAAGCACAATGTGGAATGATTTGGATAGTAGGCTGTTGTGCAAGCTTCTATATTTACTCCGCCCTTATTTTGCATGAACTACCAAAGTCCTGGTGGGAAACAATCAAAAGTTCTCGCATAAATAGTTATTGTCCCCACCTCTTGTGATGTATCAACTATGCACCCGCAGGTGGAGGGATTTTAGGTCACACACACATAGACACATTTCTGCATTTAAACTAGCTTGACTCCTGACGATTTCCAATATGTGTTGAGGACATTGAAAAAATAGCATCATGATCATTTTATGCTTCTTCAGTTGTCCCCATTAAATAAGGAAAAGTCATGAAATATGGAGCATTTTTTGAAAGATAAACATTGCATGGGGTCAAATTGACCCCAAGGATAATAGTAGAGTTAAATAAGAATCCAAATGTCTTTTCTTCCCCCCCCAAAGGGTCGAGACAATGGCCCAGCTCTCATTACAGCAATTATTCTGGCTGTTCTCGACTCGTTCATCATCTGGTTCATATCCTTTCATTGTTTTACTCTCAAAAGTCAACTCGTCTCTGCTAAACTATCATTGCTGTGGCCTAACGGGTTCCTTTCATGCACTTCTGTGAGCGGTTCTGTTTACTTCTCTTCCTTGTGTCTACATGTGATTGTCCCATTCTGTCCCTCTTTCCAGGCAAAAGACTCTGACTTGGCCCTGCTAGCCAACATTCCCTTGGCTCTGCTTGACTCCTCTCTATGCTGGTGGATATCCTTCTGTGCACATATTCCTTTCCCTCTGTTTCCTTTGCTTTAGAAACCCTTAGACCAAGAGCAGCATATGCATAGTTGTCTCTCTGGGCAAGACATAGCAACAAATATGACAAAGCAGCGCTCTCTCTTGAATTTGAATTAAATCCTAAACTTATTCAGTCTTGTTGCCACGAATGACATCTCTTGGTCTAAGATGATCTGACCGCATTCTTCTCCAGCCTTTAAAATGCCTCTGCATGCCACCGCACTCACTAACCTCAGCCTTCTAGGCACACCTTTATCAAAAACGCTGCCTTTACAAAAGTAGGAATACTCTGTTTTAATTGGCATAGTCAGACGGGTATTTATCTACAATGTGTTTATTATTGTGGCTGTAGAACTGCATTGCATTATGTGGGGATAAATAGAAAAAAAAGTGATGTGGTAGTTCAATTGTTGATTCCTAACATAAGATTAATAAAAGAAAATAAATACAAGCTCGTTTTACAGTGTGAAATAACTCAAACTTAGTGACAGTGTCTTATACACCGCATTCCAAATTCTGAAAATGTTTTTCTCAGGCTTTTACATATGCCGGTACAGTACTCAAAATAAATGACACTCAGCGTAATTTTTAAAGTCATCAACCATTCAAGAATAATTTGACTGTTTTTAAACAACCTCCCTAATGACGCCAGTATTATTTTTAAAAGAGCGCATTTTTTTCCAAATCTACTATCCCCAAACTTTATGTACAGCAGTGCTTCACAACATTTTATAGGTTGTAAAGAAATGAAAATAGTGTATCCATACATTATCAAAACCACTTTATCATCACAAGGGTCGCGACTGTGTGATACTGTGTGTGGGGGGAAAAAAAAACTTGAGATCTTTTTTCTTTTTTATAATTTTTTTATAACGGGTACAGTTTATGCAGTATACTGGTTTGCTCAATTGACTGAATTTCCCTGTCATTTTGGTACAATTAAACCTTATTCCAAGGAATTTAAAGCATAAAGCACCAGCATACGCACTATTTCCAGATCATTGTCTGTACCGTTTGTCCTCTTAATGTTTTCTTGTCCATTTAATACAAAACATGGAGGTTCGTTTTAGTTGAGTTGTGCATTTGCCTTGACTGCCAGTTACATATTTGTCAGCCTGGCTCAAACCATCAAGACTCTCAAGCTGAGAAAAAACCCAGTGAAGTTGTCCCTCTACAGGCACTTCACCAACACACTCATATTTGCAGTCATCGGTGAGTCAAATAGACAACGCCTGTCCACGCATGTCCATGTGTTACAGTTACAGAAGTTATTTTTCGTCCCTCAGCTTCCATCATTTTCATGGGTTGGACAGCAAAGAAATTCCGTCTTGCCAATTGCCAGTTAGTGAGTATGCTTGGCATAATTGTATTGATTTCATTGAGTAAGATGCTAAAAATATTTTTTTACACGCTGACTTCATTTGTGCTCAGGATTGGATTGAGCTGTGGGTGGAAGATGCTTTCTGGAGGTTTTTGTTCTCCCTCATGCTACTTGTCATAATGTTCCTATGGAGACCGTCTGCAAACAACCAAAGGCAAGTACTTATCCAGCACAGCCCTATACCCTGTTTGTCCCTAATTCCTCAACCGCCCCTTTTATCCCCCCGCCCCCATTTAATGTCAATACCCACAGGTACGCCTTCACACCTCTCATTGACGACTCCGATGATGAGGAAATCGAGGAATTTATTGCCTCTACAAACATCGGTACGATAGCCTAACTGAGCTTGGCTTAATCGTGTGATGCGCTGGCTCTTCTCCTCTGTTAACTTCTCATTTTACTTCCACAGCCGGCATTAAACTAAGAGCCACAAAAAATGAGACAAATGGTGTCGTGAAATCACAGGAAACAAACATGGTCAGTAATGCATGTGTAATTGTTTTAACTGTTGAAATGAGTCAGTCATGTTTGTTATTCCAAAAGCGTTTCCCAAAAATCGAATTCTATTGATTCAGTTAAAAGGCTTAACTGTTTTTCAAAATGGGTCATAAGTTAATAAACATGATGCATGTTGATATTGTGCCTACATATGCTGTACTTTAGGAAGTTGGGCCTCTGAGGAGAAAGCTAATGTATGATTTGGGACTTGAGCTGAAAACATTTGGGAAAGCCTGCGATTTGGCCACAAGGGCTTTGCAGTCATAAGCCCTTTCCTCCAGGCGGCAGTGTTGACTTTTTTTGCCTCTGTCCAGGAAGAAGACTTGAAGTGGGTGGAGGAAAACATTGCAAGCTCTCTCACTGATGTGTAAGTCATTCAATGAAGATAATGATTCAGTTAATATGTTTTGAATGAATTAGATTTAATCGGTTGAGTGACATTCAAACCGTCATTATGTCTTTTCAGAGCTCTGCCGGTCTTGCTCGACTCTGATGAGGTATTCCATTTTAAATCTATGCACTTGTTGTGCTGTATGTCAAGTCAGGAATTAATTCTTAGTTATTAGTTAAAATATTAAAGTTACACCACTGTCATTACTGTCTAGGAAATCATGACGACCAAGTACGAGATGTCCAAGCTGGAATGAGGAAAAACCTTTGAAGCTCTCAGCTTGGAAGATGAGCGTCTCGTCGTGACTCTGCGGCTGTCTTTAGTGCAGAATAACACCTTATTGCAGGTGCCAAGCCATTGCGGAGCTTGACTATTGCCGCCCCCCCCCTCCCCCCAACAACTGGTTTCTCTCTACCCGACAGAATCAGTTTGAGCCTTTCTTTCCAAAGAGATGACATTATTTAATATTACGTGCTGTATTTATTTGCATTATGTCTACAAAAGTTTTTTTTTTAAACAAGTAAAAAGAGGGCCCCATGCATGAGCATGCTCACAGATCCGTTTTGCTTCTATGCACTTTTACCATCAAAACGGTGCCTCCAATGTTGTTCTTGTATGAGGCCTGATGTGATGATCCAGTCGTCTCAGTGTTGATGTGTCATTCAATGTGTCAGTGGGAAGATTTGAAGACAAAGTCATTTGTACAATTGAACTGCAAGTGTGTTCAGTAGTTTGATACTAGAAGGGTCCTCTTGTGTGGGTGTGTCGATGAAGCAATATACTGTATGTGTATGAATTGTGTCATTCTTATTTATTTGCAATGAAAGTGTACTTAAAAGAAATGTGCACGCCAAGTTTACTCCTATTTTGTTTACACTGTCTTCTTCGGAGCTGGACCAATCTCAATGTACTGGGAAAATGGCATTTTGTTTCTCTTCATGACCAATTTTGCTTTCAGTGCTCGTTTTCTTCTTTTTTTTTCGAGTTATTGTTGGAAAATGTCTGCTGGATGGTGTTATTGTAGTCGGGAGTAGGGACACTGTTGTCATGCTGTGTGGGATGCTTTCAGTGATTAGCAAAAGCACAAGCTGATCACATCAAGGTTATTACCCTTTAATGTCAATGTTGACGATCGTTACCATTTTAAGGGTCGTCTGAAACACAATATGTGTTTATGATGGCAAACAGTCAGTCCTTGGGTTATACGAATTACAGACACCTGCACCTTGAATATTTCTGCAGATGCCTGATTTAATAATTCTGCCTGATGAGGATTACAGAAGGGTTTTTTGTTGTTGTTTTTTTAATTAAGATTGTTTTTCATGTATTTTTTTCTTACCTTTTCCATGTTGGGAAGTGTTTAAGATTATATTCTGGATTATGTTGGTTTCCTGGACTATAATTTTCTGTTATTACCGCAATAAAATTAATTCTTTTACATTGGTTTTGTTGCATCATCACTTTCAAAAGACAATATTACGACGAATGCTAATGAAACACAGAATTGAGTTTGAAAGGGGATCACTTCTCAAAAAGCAGTTTGATCTTCAAGGCCTTCTTTGCCACTTAATACTTTAGTCTACTCAAAATAAACTACATTTTGGAGAACAGTGAAGGATCAAGCGGTTCGGAAGATGAATGAATGAATGAATGAAGTTACTTTGAAATTTGGGATCTTTGAAAAGCATAATATTGACTGTTAATGATGTTATTTAGAGTTGAACATGTGCTTCCTGCTTTCTTCCTCTTTTTTTTTTGGTAAGATGCATTTCGACTACAGCGTATCAAACACTAATCATACAAGCCTGCAAAACAAACACACTCCCGATTCTAAAACTACAAAAAAAAGCAATTGGAATTATTAATAGATCAAAATATACGGAACCCACAAATCCATTATTTATCAAATTAAATACGATGAAATTTTATGACCTGGTTGACTTTAAAATTGCCCAATTAATGTACAAAGCACACAATAACCTGCTCTTCCAAAACATTCTGAAGTTCTTCAAAATTCGAGAAAGCAGCTATGATTTAAGAGGTACCAATTTATTCAAAAAACTAAAAACAAGAACAAACATCAAGCAAAGAAGTGTATCTATCAAAGGTGTTAACCTGTGGAATAATTTCGAAACGGACCTGAAAATGAGTAAATCGCTTGCTGAGTTCAAAAACAAATTCAAAAAAATAATACAAACAACCTACATCAATCAGAGTTAAAATGATAAATTCTAAACATTAAATATAATGATAAATCAGAACTAAGTTGATAAATAGAGAAAGGTATGGAAATATCCATTATGAATACAAGAGTATATTGACACAAGAGTGCCAGGGTGTATGTATAAAATCCCGATACAAACCAAAAGTTGTAAAAATATCATGGTTAAGGGTAAAGCATGAGCCTTAATGGAGACTTCTTTCTTCTTACTCACTTTCTTTTCTGATTGATATAAAAATGATTTATTAGATATAAACACATAACACGGGGTAGGACTAGATAGGTTCTTTACTTCCTCCTACTCCCTTGAACATAATAACTGTGTTGAATGATATTCGTTGGTTTAAATCAAAAGAAAATATCCATTGATCCATTTTGGAATCTGCTTATCCTCACAAGGGTCGTGGACGTACTGGAGCCTATCCCAGCTGTTTCCGGGCAGTAGGCCGGGTACACCATGAAGTGGTTGTCAGCCAATCGCAGGGCACACTCGAGACAAACAACCATCTGCGCTCACACTCACACTGAGGGACAATTTAGACGGTAACCAGAGTACCCGGAGAAAACCCACACAGACACTGGGAGAACATCCAAACTCCACAGAGGAAGGTTGAAGCCAGAATCGAACTCTGCACCTCTGCACCGTGAAGCAGATGTGCTAAGCAGATGACCATCATGCCGCCTCAAAACTAAATACAGGTATTATCTTTGAAAAAGCAAATAATACTGTGTACTGGTGTACTTTAATTTATCATCCGATGTAACTATACATTGCTAAATCATGGGATGAGAAAATGTTTTGAATACTCATATTTCATGGTTCGAATAACCAGAGATGGCACATGGCACGGGTGGTAGTAAAATGGGAAAACCTCATGGCGAGTCCCTCAACTTGGTTTTGTAAGGGCCAACTGTTTCCCAAGTTATAAAACAGGATTTGAACTGTTTTAGAAGTGACATTTGAGCCTTTTAATGGATACATCATTGAGAATGAACAAAATGCCTGAGACCAGACCGTGACAAGATGCTACCATCATCAGCATGTTGATGGATGTGTTCACATCTTTTATCGAGTTTCCGATTTACTGACTGAAATTTTTTAAAAAAATGGCAAGTTCCAATCTGTTTACTCTTTGTCAGGAAAAATAAGGATTCGTTCTCAGCAAATTAAAAAAAAACATTTAAACAAAAGAAAATGGTTAGTGAGCTGCAGTACTCCCCAAATGTGTTAACTACATCAACTTGCCATTTAGTAGCTTCTCGTCGTCCCATCTCGTCGTCCATCGCAGATTTGAGACCCGTAGGCCAAAACACACTGGAACCTAGCTTTGCCTCAAGGCCTTATAGGTGTCTTTTCACCACTCTCTCTCTCTCTCTCTCTCTCTCTCTCTCTCTCTCTCTCTCTCTCTCTCACACACACACACACACACACACACACACACACACACACACACACACACACACACACACACACACACACACACACACACATTCCCGTACTTGTGGCACAGTGCACACGTGCACACACACACACACACACACACACACACACACACACACACGCACACACACACACACACACACACCAGCAAATGGCCTGCATTAGCAAGCCTGACATTCTCAAAATGTCTCTGGCAACATCCTTCCTCCCATTCGGAATGGATGCAACATGTGCCTTGAGGACAAGCCTTGAAAACTAACACACCATAACGAGTGTAGAGTAGAACCTTTGAAGTTGAACACAAATCGTTATGGGATGCTGTTTGACCTTCGAATTTGGTAGGAGTTTTGAAAAACGAAAATAGACACTCTCATACATCCTTTATTAGCTGCAAATGCAATATGGTAGAAATACTTTACCATTCTTAGTGGTCATACAAGTGTAAAAATTAAAAAGTAATTAACCCGTTCATCATCAGTCAGACGATTCAGACTAATCCAAAGGAAGTTAACACACACCTGCCACCATTTAATGGGTGTCTGAATAACTCAAAATGAAGTTTAGCTGTTCTAGAAGCCTTTTCCTGACATTTTTCACTTGCTCGCTGAATCCTGGAGGTTGCGTCCAAACGCTGACTAGTATTTAAAATCCCCAGTTCCAGCTGAAAAGAAAAAAAGTCACAAAGCATGATGCTGCCACCATATGTGGCGATGTAGGTGTGGTCTTCTTTGGTGATGAGTATTGTTGTTTGTGCCCAACATATACTGTAGTTATAGCCCAAAAAAATGTAACCTTTTTTTCCCCATCAGGCCATAACAGATCTGCCCTGTGTTAGAGAGATTTCAACCATGCTTTTGTTGTGCCTGGATGCTTTTATTTTAAGATAAGCCTTCCATCTTGCCGCCCTACCCCATAATTATAAGAAGAAGATGAGAGATTGTTGTCAAATGTACTCAACCGCCAGTACTTGTCATGGATTCTTGCAGCTCTTTCAATGCTGTCGGCCTTTTGGCAGCGTCATGGATGGTTTTCCTCTCGCCTATTCATCAATTTTGGAGGAACATCCAGTTCTTGGTGATGTCACTGTCATGCCATGTTTTCTCTGCTTGATGATGACTGCATCCACTCTGATCCATGGTACATTTGATACTTTGGAAGTTCTTTTGGACCCTTTTCCTGATTGATATCTTTCAACAACAAGATCCGTCTGATGCTGTGGAAGCTCTCTCTGGATCATGGCTTGCTCTCAAAATTGTGACTACAAAATGAGCAGCTAACTTTATTTGGGGGTTACTCACAGACATTTTAAATGGCGGCAGGTTCGTGCTGCCTCCCATTTGGCATGAGTTGAATGTGATTGGTTACCGGTAATTCTGAACCAAAGCCACATCCCCAGTGATGAGGGTGTTCACATTTGTGCAAACACATTATTTCAGTTGTTGATCTTTACAATTTTTATTTATTTATTTTTAAATCCAAATCGAGACCAATTTATGTATGTATTTGCCTGGCAGTCTAACACAGGGGTCCCCAACCGCTGACCGGTACCGGTCCGCGAGGCATTTGGTACCGGGCCGTACAATAAGAACTTACACGAATTCCGTTGTTTTCATTTTGGAATACGAAAGATATTTTATTTTGAAAAAATTCCCGCTTCTCCGTTACATCCGCCTGTGTCACTCTTGACGCGCGTCAAACTACGCTTCTCCGTCACGTGACTGATTACGGCTAAAAACAAAACGCAGGAGCTTGCTAAATGAGTAAAATAAACTGCTGGAGATCTCAAATGACGGCGGCCTTAAAAGTACGTTCGAGACGTGTTCTGGATTCAAGTTAAGGCTGAATACTCTGAGATCGCCACAATAGCACTGTTGCTATTTCCGTTCTGTTGCTATATGCTACATGTGTGAGGCGGGTGTTTTGTGCAGCAACTGCGACTAAAACAAAATTACAAAGTAGACTCGACATAAAGCACACACTTCAGGTGTCATTGTCTCCTATTACCCCGAGATGGGACCGCCCGGTTGCAGCAAATCAAGCCCGGGGCTCGCACTGATTCAGCATTGTGGTGAGTTGACATTTTCATGCACTTTGACTTTGCGTTTTATAGTATTTTGAAGGCATTAAACATTACCATAGCGATCAGAGTGTTGCGGCCAGATTTGACGCTCCTCGTGTTTATTATCATCTCTCGAAAACCCCACAGTGCTCATGCAGCTCTTACCATATTATTTTATAGTATTTATCCGCCACACCTTAAATGCCGGTCCGTGAAAATATTGTCTGACATAAACCGGTCCGTGGCGCAAAAAAGGTTGGGGACCCCTGGTCTAACAAGGGGGTAGAGGCTTTTTGTATGCACTGTATACGATATACAATACATAGACAACCCTTTACAGTCACATTCACTTATTTTTGGTGGGTCGTGGAGAGCTAGTAAAAAAAACAAACAAACCCAAAAAACGTATTTATATCCAGATCTTTTCAGAACAGTACTGAGACGTGCCAATTTCCCACAAAGAACATGCAGTATTAGGTAAGCGTCAAGAAATGATACTCACTCATGCTCAAGTCACAAGCTACTGTACTCTGTAAACAAATACTACTGCTAATGGACAGCATAGCTAGCATTAAGCTTTTGGTGGTATGACAAACTCTTTTGAAAGTGCATTTAGAAATATAAATACACTGTACATGTATGTTCCATGGCTATTTTTAAACGGAAAAAAAGTGTTATTGTTTCTAACAATGGGTCTTGACTTTTCAACTATAGGAATCTGTGGGTCACCGACTGACAACAGTTGCGGACCGCTGGACTCGAACAACAAACAACAAAGCAAAGTTCACATTTAATGACAAATTATGAAGCTATTTCATGCGCTAAATGTACATCATGCACCTTTTCCAACATTCTTACGCATCACACAAGTTTAGATGGAAGTTTCCCCTTGTAAAATATTGAAATTAAAACTGCCTTAACTTCAATAAGAAGTCGTATTTGGTTACGCTACACTTTTAAAAACTTGCTGTGTCTTTTTCTTCTTCTCTTCTCTGACTTTCTCCTTCTCTTGACAGTCCTTGTTTATACTGGTTGATCTTTCGGGGATTTAAAAAAGAAACTGCCAAAGAAAAAGCTAAACACACACCCAGAGTTGATGCTGTGCTCACTGAACTGAGCTCATGTCAGTTCATGTCGAGCAACCTTTTCCAAAGTCTCACATGACATCATGCAAGACGGCAGCCCATCTTTTGGAATAAGTGGTCCAAATAACCAAATAAAGAGCATGAAGCCCCTGCCCCCCTCTGGAAAAATATAATTTCATTTGAGTGTAAATGTCACGTCCAGGATGGAGATGTGAGAGGACGGGGGAAGGAAGACAACTTGTTACTGTCTTACTGTAAGAAAGAAAAAAATACACAATGAGATGTGTTTTAAGATATTTGACACTTCCCGCGTCTCGGAGTAGTTCCAAACTGCTTTGAAAGTGTCCTGAATACTCTCTTGTCATGCATTCAGAGAACATCTGATCACTATCCAGGATTTATAAATGCCCTGTGCTTTGGTTTCACTGCCTAACTCAAATTTGAAACCAAGCCCTGGCACACTGTTCAGCATTGAGTGAGATAACTAACAAAAGCTGAGATGTTACACTGAGTTTATTTCATTTATGTGGACACAATGTTTCAACTTGTCCAGTTGTTATTATCTTCAAGATACATTTACTATGTATGAATGGTGGTACAGAATATGAAATGTCTTGCTACTGCAGATCATCCACTCTTTAAAAGAGCAAAGTACTCTTAGCAGGAATGAATAGTGTACCTATATATACAGTATATGATGGAAGGTAATACAAGAAACAGGAATAAAATATCCAAAATATACAGTAACACTACAGATGCCCGTGTGTCTAGTTGTCAATCATTCTTAAAACAAGGTGGCTGGACACCGTGGCATCTTGTGTAGCAACACTCATGTTATTCTCCACAACGATGCTCTTTGATGAAGCAGTTGGATATTTTCCATGGAAATAACTAGGAATTAAAGCAATTAAGTCAACATTTGGGGGGAACAGAGGGCACTTAAATGTGTCTGCGTGCGTGTGTATACACTATATATATAATTTTAGGACAGTGCATTCGAACAAAAACTATTATTTTTGAGAAAAAAAAACGTAATAGTAATTAGGGGGTTTGTTTAAACCTGGCTGTGGGCTTCTTGTGTAGAGTTTGCATGTTCTCCCTGTGCCCGTGTGGGTTTTCTACGGGTACTCCAGTTTCCTCCCACATTCCAAAAACACACATGGCAGGTTAATTGAACACTGTAAATTGTCCCGAGGTGTGAGCGCAAATGGTTGTTCTTCTATGTGTGCCCTGTGATTGGCCGCAAACAGTTTTGGGTGCACCCCACCTACTGCCTACCTATCTACTATGGATGGATACACACACACACACACACACACACGTATATATATATATATATATATATATGTGTGTGTGTGTGTATATGTGTGTGTGTGTGTATATATATGTGTGTGTGTGTGTATATATATGTGTGTGTGTATATGTATATAAATATATATATACACACACACACATATATATATATATATATATACACACACACACATATATATGTGTTGAGCTCTTTGACACTGGTTGAGAAAACATGTCGTTTTGGGGATTTCCTGAAAAGTAATTATTTATTATTTTGGAGGCACAAGTGTAATGGGAATCTGATTCCCATTACACAAGGATTCTGCTTTATGCAAGCTAATATATTCCGGCATGTGTTAGCGTTTGAAAGAATAAGATCCCAAATTTTCCAGTTGATTCCCAATTTGCAATGAGAGACATGGAAAGTGCCTTGCTCGTCCAAATGAATATTTTCAAAAATCTTTCTTCCAACGGAAAGTGTCCAGAACGTTTTGAAAAATCAATTGGAAAATTGCTGTCTCGTTGCAACTCCAACATCATATTTGATGCATTCAAATTCAGGACGTGCTCTTGAGAAAGCAGTCCATGCAAGACAATGGAGATCTTTGAGGGTGTACAATTTGATGTTGACTCCTTTTTTAGGGTTATTTGGCTCTTGTGGAGGTTCTGTGCTCTGTCACTGAGTGACATTCTCGTGCTGCCTCATGTGTACTGTAATTTATAACATTAATAATATATCTTCACACACGTTCGCTTGCTTTCACTAGAAAAATCTTAAAGTGAAGCACGTTCTGACCTGCGAGTGGCTGCAATGGAATCAAAGTGGTCAATATGATCCGTTAAGCCTCCCCATCATCCTCAGAAGTTGTAGGGTGACACCAGAACGTGGACTCTGGCCACATGCTTTGCCTGAAAAGTGCGGTCGGCATATTCCGACATGTCCACATCCACGGTGATCTCCTGCGGCCCGCGCAGTTGCTGGACCAGGATCAGCTCGCCGGTTTGTCTGTCTGAGCGCTGCATGACAAAGATACCTCGCATGTTTCCTCCCACAATGCCAAAGCGCAGGCTGTCGGGCCCTGCGCGCCCGGGGGCTCCAGCGGTGGCCATACGGAAAAGGGTGGCGGGCGTCTGTACATTGGACGGGAGGGAGAGGTAGTGGAAAGAGACGGTCTTTGGAGCGAGGTGGCAGGAGCGGCTTTCCATGGGGCAGGGATTCCTCTCACACTGACTGTACAAGATAGAAACACATCACTTTAGATCAGTACTTCTCAATTATTTTCGGTTAAACCCCACCCAGGAAATATAAAATATTCCATGCCCCCCCAACTCTCCGCCACAGCTATTAACATTCGTCCCTAAAAATTCTTACAAATACACTTCATCATTACATTGTATTTTATATCTTTTTTTTTTTACTTTATCGGACTGTATACACAAAGGCCGAAACATATATCAATACTAAAAAAACAACAAAGAAATATAATTCTGCTGAATAATTTAACAACTCCATGTTTTGAGGCATTCTGAATAACTGAACGGCATAGTTTAACAACAGTCTGGGTTTTCCGAACAGTCTGAGTGTGGCGGTGCGCTCGGAGTATATCCCACGATGCAGGAATGGAGAATTTGGGACCGGCAAGCTCTAATGTTCATGGTCTCGGTTTTTGTAAAACTAATTTTCGCCCGGTTCTCGAGTGGTTCGCGCATCAGCCTCACGGTGCAGAGGTCATGGGGTCGATCCCGGCTCCGGCCTTCTTGTGTGGAGTTTGCATGTTCTCCCCGTGCCTGCGTGGGTTTTCTCTGGGTACTCCGGTTTCCTCCCACATTCCAAAAACATGCATGGCAGGCTGATTGAGCACTCCAAATTGTCCCTAGGTGAGAGTGTGAGCACGGATGGTTGTTCGTCTCTGTGTGCCCTGCGATTGGCTGGCAACCGGTTCAGGATGTCCCCCGCCTACTGCCCGAAGACAGCTGGGATAGGCTCCAGCACCCCCGCAACTCTTGTGAGGATAAAGCGGGTCAGAAAATGGATGGATGGATGGATAATTTCCTCACAACAGATGAAGTGGCAGAACGAAGCCGCACCAACCGAGCCGCGAAGTAGTGGGGGACACTGTATACACTACAGTACTATAGATTTCCTGGTACAATACAGTCGCTATGAGGGACAGGTCATGATGCCCTTGATAATACAGCGATGTACTTGATGAGCGTTACATAAATAATCTACCCATGTGGGAGCGTACAGAGCCAGTGAGTTCAAAATTCAGTTTTAAGCCTTGAGGAGAGGCCACACATACTGTACATATAAGCACTTGCTTAGAAGATCATGAAAGATTTCCATAAGCTGTGAAAAGTTTCTTTGTGTACGTTATCAGCACTTTTTTAAAAAAGTAACCGTGTATTTGTGTATGTGTGGACAAACGTTTCTTTCAATTTCCGAAATTGGTTCCATGACATCCCTATCAAATTTAAGGCTGGTTGTTGGTTTATTTCAACTGAAAGACACCATAAAAGCAGACGTTTCTTTGTGTTCGTGTGTGTGTATACGTCTGTTTTAAAAGGAAAGTTACAATTGTGACGTGGCTACACTACAAGTAGCAGCATTACATTCTGGCAAATTATGTGAGATGTGTGGCATTTTCAATTTCCTGTTAAGATGATTGCTTCATTCAGTTGGCATCACTTGGAAAGCGTGGAAAATGATCATGCGGTGAGGAAGAATCAACGATGACGTCCAACATGCTGCAAATGATCAGTGGCTGGACACTTCATTAGGTACAGCTGCATCTGATGAGCTCCATGATGAGAGCTGTCTCAAAAACGTTCCTCATACTGAGAGATTTATTGAAGTGCCGTTGTCCACCACTGCAAACTACGATTACACAGAATAATATACAAATCTTTGAATCACTATATCGCCGATAGAGTCGATCCAAACTTTGCCTTATTATTTTGCAAAGGTAGAATATCTGTGTCTGGTGGGGCTGTATGTTTTGGAATGTATCATCTGATTGGGCTTATAGAGCTACGCAATGCTTTGCTTTGTCCGTGTTAGGGTCTGCCAAAAGCTTCAGTCATCTCCTCTGCTGGCATCGGTGTTCGACCACACTGCTGGTTCAGTAAGAGCATACAGTGCTATGTTTCAGTCCTTTAGACCAGGCAGCTTGGCTTGACAGAGACGTTGTAATGTTTCTCAGCAATTGGACGGCATTGAAGAGAAAATAATGTTTGGCAATACTGTTCTGCTGAGTATGCATGCTCTTGTCACATATGGTTTGCTTCACTATTATACAGCTTGAACCGCAAATCTTATTTTTGTAGTTTGGGGCTTCTCATGTGGCTTCTGTGTGTGCGCGTACAATCATCTCGTCTTCCTCCTTTGAGCTGCGCTCCAAGCTTAATAATGATGAAATACACTCACCAGTCACAACTTTCTGTACACTTGCACAAGGTCATGATATCCCATTCAAGACGTTTTAAAGTGGGGCCCCTACCATGATAATTGTTTTATTCATTTAAAAAAATGTTACAGTATACAGTAGTAGTGTTTCTAGAATTCTGATGACCTTATTTAACCCTTGTCCCTGACTTGATGAAATGGGGGGGGGGGGGGGAATAGCCGTTATGTTGCTTGATTAGGGGCCGTTTGCGTATCCATTTTGCTTGACTCTCAGACAATGAAAACTATCATGCTGAGTAGAAAAGTTGCACACACAATTACATACAGTATCTCAGCAGTCTGTTATTAATTTCATCGCATTCTACACGTTAGATCCATCCTGGCATGTAGGTTTTCGTTATATCTAGTCCAGGTTGTGTTGACCAAAAGTAACAGAAAATGTGCCAATATGAATGAAGTCCATACCTTCTTCTCGAGCTAATCTCCACATTCAGACCCGATTTACACGGTGGAACTTGGACATGTTTTGAGGGTTATAAATAAATCTGAATGCAATCTTGACATTTTACTCTCCTTTTTCCTGCTATTAATCAAAGTGTCCCCCCAGGAGCCCACTGTTCCATTCTCATCTAACACGACATGAACAGCCCATTTAATGCTGCTGGAACATGGAAGATAAAACAGCAAGAAAAAGTTAAAAAGGTACACGTACAGGGGAGATGTTTTGACGTAGGTGACGTTGCCATGGGAACGGGGACAGTCTGGGTTGACGCACTGAAAGCCTCCCCCAGTGTTGATACACGTTGTTCCTCGGCTACAGTTGTGCTGCTGGTTTAAACATTCATCCACATCTGGAAGACAAAACAGCAGAGGCATGAAAGTAGAGTGCGGGGCCGGCAGCCAGACCGTCCACCGTCTGAGCGCCGGGTGCTGAGCTCCAGTTGTTTATTTGGTTTTTCGGGTCAGTCTCGCATAAATGCTTCATGTCCTAAAGATCCTTTCTGCTGGGAAATGGTGAGGTCATTCATTCCAGGGACAAACTTTCTGCTAAAAAAATTGGTCATGAGGAGAATCTAGGAGTTTGGGACCTTTGCACCGTGGTAAATCGCAGGTTACCCCATTTGGTCCTACACAGTACACACCCAGTCAGATCCGCAGCTGTTAAAGCCTCGTGAATGAGCCTTTGTCCCTGGTGCCCTCCTGTCACTCACCCTCACAGCTCCGCCCATCTGGGAGCAACTTGTAGCCACTGGGACAGGAGCAGTGGTATGAACCCGGGACGTTGACACATTCATGGATGCATAACGTCCCTCCCTGGTCCAGACGGTAGACTTCACACTCGTTGACATCTGTGCAAAACAGGAAAACGCAGGCATCTCAGGACCATCCGGGGCTGCTGTACACAGGACGGCAGGAATGTTTGGGATGGAGGAAATTCACCATAATAAAATCACGTTCTGGAACTAAATTATGGGATGACTGTTTCCGTCTGCAGGGTTGCCTATTTGGAGTAAAATTTGCTCTGAATATCTAAGTCTCTTCCAAGTGCAAATGTTACGCTGTTTAAACTCTGTTAATGTGTTTCAACTGTTCAACCACTATAAAATGACTCTCAATTTCTAATACTACCCAATCCATCCATTTTCTATGCCACTTGTCCTCATTAGGGTCACGTGGGAGCTAGAACATATCTATTGACAATTGAGAGTCTTTTACTAAGCTCATCAAACCTGCTGTTAGAAATGTGGGAGGGAGCTGACTGTGAGGCAAACGTGGTAACCTTTACTCCACTCTAAGGCTCTCATTCAGAATCATAGGAATTCAAATTAATTAAGGACACTCTAGTATCATATACTACACTCCATTGTATCATAGCAAACCCCAGAAACGATGCAAATATGCCCCTACGGAAAGTATGAGCAGTAGCCTACAAAGATTACGTAAAAGCAGTGGAGTAGAAGTTTACCAAAGTGCTGTAGGTTGATGCTAATAAAGCATCGTTGAATCGTTTTTCGCATTGTTTACAATTCATGTCAATGCTACTGTGATTGCGTCTCTCTTACCACTCACAGAATTACTGTACATCCTAAAAGGACCTGAACTGTGACCTAAATGGATGCTAATCAGCTTGTGACCTCTCGATAGGATTATTTTGTTTTGTTCCAAACTGGCCCGCACTGATTAGTAGTCGAAGATTCAGTCATTTAGTGGAAGTTTTCTTGCACCGTTTACAAGTCAGCGAGTGAAATGGCTACAATTGTCAAGCTGCAGGAACCACTTGCATCTGCATGCGCTGGCCTTGTCTTGTCAGCAAAATCTTGACAGTAATGACGTAATACATTACATTTAAAAGGAGCTCACCTTGGCAGATGCTGTTATCAGAGGTGCCACTCATGTGGAAACCTGCATCGCAGCTGCAGTGTCGGGCCTGTTTCACTTGGGCACAGCGAGGTTTTCGGCTGAAGGCTGGGTCATTCATTACACTCCACTCTGGAGGAGCTGCAATCAAGAATGCAGCATAATTCGGCCGAACAAAGAGCGGTGTGATTTATTTCGTGCAACATACCTGTCTGAGTGTGGTGCTGGCAGTGAGAGCCACTCCAGTTCTGTGAGCAGGTGCATTTGTACTGATTGTCCCCTTCCACGCAGGTACCTCCATTTTGGCAGGGGTTACTTGCACATTCACTGACGTCTGAAGTCAGAGGGGACAGCCCTGATGGTTAATAAACATTCTACCAGCAGCAAAAATTCCCCTGAGTTTGTTTGCAACTTGCGATATTGATAGTCAATCCATTTTCTATCATTCGTGTCTTACTAGGGTTAATGGGATCTGAAGCCTTGTGCAAAAGAGAAACTATTGATACTCACATTCACATTTTCACTAAGTGGGAGCTGAACCCATACTGCCTAGCTGCACTGAAGTAAAGCATGTCAACAGCGACACAGTCAGTGACTCCCCTTGAAACATTTTAAAGGAAGAGTCAGGGGAATTTTTCCTTTACATTATGTTCTACTAGTCTCAAGATGGTAAGATAATTAATATTGTGTTTGTGGAATATGAATTAAAGAGAAAAATCCACCCATAATCCATTTCAGCGGGCTGCCATTTTGCCTTGTACTGCCACGTGCTGGCGATCAGAATATCGCTTTTCGACTAGTGGGGCTGCATAGAACATAGCATGGTAAAGAAATGCTTTCACTTGATTTGGCCTATAAAGGAAAATATAACAGTTCAAAATGGAATACGGGCAATCGAACAAAAATGTAATTATAAAAATATGGTGTGATGCATTTCAAGTCATCTGGAAACTGAATCCAAACACAATTTGGTTGGACAGCTGTGGTGGAGCAAGCAAAAGGAAACGGAAGAACTAAGTCTTTAGTTTCCATCACTTGTAGTGTCGAATTCAATACAGATATTCCAGAATGAAAACGCAAACTTCAAAGTATGATATGATGGAAACATTGACGATGCCCTTGCACTGTTACTTTTAAAGTTTTCTGGGCATTGAGATTTAAACTGTCTCGCTACATACTGTCTACAAATGGACTCGTCCATTTTGGTGAATTCTCCTGACACATGATTCTTTCCGCTTAAATGTGCACAAACGACATCAATTGGAGCACCGCAGACAATAAAATGACTAGATAATAATAAGGCTCTAGAAAGGGGAATAAACACGCATATAGACCTGAGCTAGAAAGAACCAAATTGCACACATCCCTATGAAATCCATTCTCTGTACCGCATATTCTCAGTAGAGTTGCAGGCGTGCCGGAGCCAATCCCAGCTAACTTTGGGCGAGAGGCGGGATACATAATAAACTGGTTGCCAGACAATCGCAGGGCACTCTCGATAAAATATTCCTTGCAAGAGGGATGTGGGCAGTCTGTAGATGTCTGTTGGCTTTAGTGTATTTTACTCGTTATGTAGCCTCATCATAAATTATTTTCATATTTTCTTTTCTGTACTTCATCATCTGTTGATCTTTGCAGTTTAGAGCACTGAACACAGTGAAAGTGAAATAACGGCTGCATGAGTGCTTTCACTCAAGCGTTATTTTCACACTTAATAGTAATAAAAACATTTGTTCACTCAACAAACAAAATGGGTACTGTACCTCGCTTTTGAGGTGCTCAAAAGCATTTGTGGACAAAGTAACATGAGTGTAAATATAATCCTTTTTTTTCTACACTCGCTTGAAAACATTTCTGCGTGTAGCAAATCAAGATACTGTATTCAGGGCTTTTTGTGGAAGAAAAGTGCTGCCACTGCAGGCTGATGGGGATATGGAAAGCATACTTAGCATACTTCGGCGCTATCAGACCATAGTTGGGATATCATTTCAGGTCCAAACCTCATCTAACGGGACACCACTGTTAAGAAACATGAGTGAGATAGTGAGAGGAGAAAAAGGAGAGAGAGTCTTAACAGTTACCCAACATAGAGGCACAAAGCTGGCTGGGGAATCCATCCCACAGTGGAATGAAAGAAAGGTGGTTTGTTGTGCCCTCAGTCATTGGCTGCCATGCCGGATTTAACTATAGGCCTTCTGGCAGAATGTCAAAGATGTCCAAGCATTGTGAAGGCTACCTTTCTCTGCATTCTGGATTTTTTTCTGAATGCAGAAAAACTAAACTTTATTTAGTCTCCTGTGGACAAATCAAATTGAATTTCAAACGGATTTGAAATAAAACTGCAATTGGAGCTGGAATTTGTATTGACTAGAAGAAAATTTGAAGTATAAAGAAAGTGAATTAAAACTGTCACTGTAAAACGAGGGTCCCCGATAGTGTAGTGATCCACTTGTATGACTTCCATGCTGGCTGTGTGTGAAGAATTTGGATGGATGAATAAGTGAACTAAATTGAATTTAGAATATAATTGGATATAACTCTGAATTGAATTAAGTTCAGAACTGGAATCAAATAGCATTTTCAATTGGAACTGCATTTCAATCTCCTACATTCATACGCCTCTCATTTTTAGCAGTAGCAGGTTAAGTGCCATCCGGGCTCACCTTTACACACGGCGTCCAGTCCGCTCCAGGTTCCATTGTTTTGGCACATACGTGTGGCTGAGCCCACGAGGTGATAGCCCTGCGAGCAAGCAAAATGCACCTCATGTCCGGCTATGTATTTGGATCCAAACTTTGTGCCGTGCTCCAGTTCTTCCAGGGGCTGACAGGTGGCAGGGGCTGGGAAAAAGAGGAAGAAGAAGAAGAAGTGGAAGGAGGAGGAAAAGAAAAAGAAGAAGAAGAAGGCTGAATACACTGGAGAACAACAAGCCTCCAAACATCCTCTGGCATTCGATGCCTGGGGATATACACGTGTCACTGAGCAGTCTAAAACGCATCATTAACAGCAGACTGGAAAGTTGAATGCCTGCACAATATACAGTATTAATATGACAACGTTATAAATGCACAAAAATTTTGACTTTTATGGTACATTTAAGCTTCCTGCACCGATGAAGCTTGTGCTAAAGTCTTTAATAACAACTCGGAGTTTTGTTCTTTTGTGTCTCGAGAACAATTTTGCAGTTCAATGTTTTCCAGATGAACAGGATAAGCTTCATGACGGAACCACGCCACATGTGAAAAATGTGCGCACAGAAACAAGGGAGGGAAGGCATAATGTTCTTGTTTGTTTGTTTTTAGATTTCAAATTGTGAATGACCGAATCCAAACAACACCTTATTTCACCGATTTGCCTTTTCATATTTTGGCATCCGGTTAAAAGCTATGCAGAGTTATGGATTGGATTTTCACTAACAAACCGGCTAAGTAACACAGCAATCCCACAATTCCACTTCCTCATTTGAATGGTGACGGATGACATTGAATTTCATGGATGAATAATCCCACAAGAACAGATATCTGTGGTCATATCTAGAAGAATTAAGAACGAATCCTAGATACGTAATATTACTTTGTATCATTTGGCAGATTTGCATATGCAGTAGTATGATGTCTTTTAAACTTATAACAACACAGGATGTCTGTTACACTATTTGCATATGTGATGACTCTAACCGAATGGCCACGTAGTATAGTTACAAGGGTTCCTGATAAAGTGCTTATAAATTGTTGATAAACATGTTGATAATCCCATTTGCATTTACACGAGTCAGAGACTTATAATGGTTCCTAAACTGGGGTCCCTGGAGCCCTGTGGGTCCGTGAACCATAGATCCTAAACCTCCTCTCTGCTTCATATGTAGGCCAAATTTTCATATAATTGCTCGTCTCAACGGGATTTACAACAAAAAAAAGTGAAAATTATTCAGCTCATGTTGTCCCTTTCATAACTGGAATTAAACTTGCTAGACACTTTGGAAAAGAAAATGGGACAGCGGTCGGAATAATCACTAAATATTGCGGCAAAACCCCAGGTTGGCAATACTGACTGCTTTTTTAAACTCGTTACTCTCTGTTAGCAGTCATGTTGTTAGTGGAAACGATGCTCATCAGCTTGTGACAATGGATAAACATTTGAATTAATTCATTTGAATTTGGTTAGGGTTTGAAATGTAAAAAAAAAAACATTTCTCATAGCATTTAGGCATCCCCGTTTATGTCTAATTGATGTTGGGATTTTGAGTTGGCCCTAAACATTTCTCTAGAAAGAGGTATAATCCCTTTGTGAACCTTTTACAGGGTTACCTGTATTAGTGTACCCATATACTTAGCATATTCTGCCCTTTTCATGTAGATAACCAAAATATCAGCAGTCTACGGTACAGTTCTACACCCTTTTAAACTACAATTATAGATGATTTGATGATGATGTGACAGTTTATTACTCACCAGCTGACTGGTCCGCTTGAGGCAACTTGGAGACAGAATTCTGCAGTGTTGCCAGTTTTGACTTCATGATCCGGAAGCCTTCTGTGAATCGAAGCTCTTGGCCTTTCAGAAACTTCTCCATCTGTCGCAGCACTCCAACCACTTGATGTTTATCCATGCAGGTTTGCTGATCCAACAATGACATTAAAAAACTAATAATCTTATTGAAGGAAATGTGGATTCTGTTTGTCATCGGCTCTCAAATGTTTTGTATTCAACTTAATTCAATATTTTCAATCAGAAAATATCCAGCTTCAACCTATTTTCCAAGTGCAACCCAAACACAACAAGACAAAATCTGTCTGGCAGATGTCTCTAGGACGTGAGTCCAAATGCTGTTCCTTTGTATATTTTGCATGGCAACAGGACAGTACGCTTTTTGGGTGATTCTGAATGGCCCAAATCAAAATTGAACGGATGCTACAATCAGTTACTAGAGCAAAAGTAGATGCCAAGTCAGTACAAAATAGCATTTAATCCTTCCTGCAAGGTTTATTAATCACATGCTCATTGAAGCAATTTCTCAGGGGAGGCATACCTTGAATTCCTGTTCTCCTATTTGTAAGGAGGGGGGCTTACAACAACAGCAACTAACTCCTAGACATTAAAAGTCAAATGCACTAAGTTTTTCTTGTGTAGTTGCGAGTGCCTCCAGCTGACAAAGAATGAGGATTCTCAATCTCCCCCCCAGATGCTGCAGCAAAACTCATTTTGCCTCTCTCACTACCGCGTTATATGATTTTTGTGAATATGATATTGCCACACAACAAAAATTGACAAAATATGCTCAAAACCAATACTTCCAATTCCAAAATTCGTGTTACACAACTGATAAACACTCTTACCTGAACGGCAGCACGGCTATGAGCAGCTGTCAAACACAGCAAAAGTAAACACCTGCAACAAAAAGACAGCCCCATATCTCCACGTCCAGTCACCAATTTGTTCCTCTTTTAGGAAAAACGCAGTGGCACCTCACAGTCAATTTAATAATAATTCTAACACTCGTCCTTCAGTTGGACTCCGAATGTTTTAGTGGGATGCTCATCAGGTGTCTAAGATGTTTCGGTACTCCTGGAAAGTTTGGTCTCTAAATTCCACACGTCGCCTGCTGCAGCAAGAATCCCTCCCACTAATGTAGGCTACAATCTCCACTTTCTAGCCTTCTTACAGCATGGAAATAGCATCATATGTTCGGTTAATAACGCCAAAGGTGTTCTGTAAATCACATAGTATACGTTTTGGAATCGTAATTAAAATTGTTAATGTGTGTGTGTGTGTGTGTGTGTGTGTGTGTGTGTGTGTGTGTGTGTGTGTGTGTGTGTGTGTGTGTGTGTGTGTGTGTGTGTGTGTGTGTGTGTGTGTGTGTGTGTGTGTGTAATGATAACATCTTTAATTATAGCCTCAGTCAACTGGTTTGAATTATTTTGTAATTATTATCATTATTATTTAAAGTTATTGATCAAGCCAAATGTGAATCCTTTTCAATTTTATTCTTAGTTTGCTTCTAGTTGGGGGCTTCCAAACCAAACAACTGAAGTTTGCGATTCCTTTCATATTGCTTGAAGGGATACAGCGACACTTAGTGGTCAAAGTGGAATGAGCGAGTTCATGAAGCCGAGCTCATCTACAGCATACAGTACTGTAAATAGAGGGCGCGTCTACACTTATCATTTACTTTCCTAAACGTGATTAAAAAAAATTAAAATATTCAAAGCAAACGTCGGGTGTGGAATTAACAGACAAAATACAGATTTTCCGCATGAACGAATCCTACAATATCACGCGAAATGTATCGTCGCATACACATGGAAATGTGAGGGGCCAGGGGCGGGGAGTTAACGGACGGCAATTTGAACCAACGACAAACGCCGTCGTAATGACGCTACCAAACTATGACCAATCACGGACGGTGATTCGTAGGCTCCAGTAAATTAGATCCACAACGGGCTTGAAACGTGCGGACGAATACACCATTTGGGAATGTGCGCGACGGGCAGAGTAGCCATTTTGAGATGATATCGCTGTTGAGAAATCCCGTGAAGATGCTGAAATCAACGAACATGGTTACAACACAGATTGTTTCTCCCTCCGTTTCCTCACTTCTTTCACCATGGCAGCTGTCAACCGACGGGACATTAGCAAAGCGGGGTATCGAGCTGTGCTCACAGAGTTAAAACGTCATTGGTATGAAAGAGGAGAATGTCTGTATACTGTCTCAGTCGAGACATGAAACACCGTGAGTTTTTTGTTTTCCTGCAGTCTGAACATCTTCCAGCATCTGTCACAACACAACGCCTCATTGACTGCTTGAGTTAATTCACTCTTGTACTGGACAGAGATTTGATTTCCAATGGCCTCTGTGAGCCTTGTTTCCAGTCCCCCAGCCCCTGTTTTTGACAAAAACATGACAGACTCTGAGCTGGCAGGGGACGAAAGGTCGAGTAACAATCTTAATGCAATTCTTAACACAATCATCTGTGCGTTCCAGTGCTGTGCCTCGACATGCTTGTTTTCTGTTTTTTCCTCATTATACATTTGGCAGTTTATACTTATTCCTGCTGCCCCCCTTTACGTTACTTGCATGCCTTTTTCAGTGCATTGGAGTATCGCCTGTAGCTTTCCTGCCTGCCTTCCTGTCTGTCGAAACTACTCATTCACGATCATTTCCATGCGATGGCAGACATCATAATTATGTGTAGTGTTGAGATGAATCCATTACTGCGTTGTTGCCATCTGCAGCGAGACATGACGTAGTGACACGCCCATTTTTGTAACGTTCCTTCCTCTGCTGGCCGCTAGGCGGTACTGCAAGGAAGCCATGTTAACTCAGTGGTCATAGGATGATGATGATGATAATGCCTGTGGGAGGACAGACAATACTATCCTTTGTATCCGGCTTAAGGTCCATTTACCTTGGACACTTCTACTTGATCATCTAACGCTTCGGTAGTGGTACTTGTAGTGAACAGATGTCAACTAGTGTTGTTTTATCTCACTAATAACATGTAGTTGTACTACTACAATGCCATGGCTTTCCTCCCAATGGGCAGAAATGCCACACAATAGATGATGTTCTACCAGTGTCCTGAATTGTTGTACTAGAGAGGACAAAAAGAGTGGACTAATACATGGACCTTTCAGGTGGAAATTTCAGATATTGGATAAATGCTCAAATGGCTTTTCGTATAGTACATACCATGTCTTGAGACTAGGATGATATCTTTCGTGTCCTAATACGGTTAATAATCCATGAAGCTTTCCCCCTTGTTCATGTTAAACTTGGGTGTTATCCTGAATGAAATGTCGCTCCATTTATCGTCTGATTTATTTCGTTATTAGACAAGCACATTCACTAATTGGCAAAACGTGCTTTATGAAAACAAATCATTGGAAGTGTACTTATTTGAT
Organism: Hippocampus mohnikei; assembly: GCA_026261675.1. NCBI lineage: Eukaryota > Metazoa > Chordata > Actinopteri > Syngnathiformes > Syngnathidae > Hippocampus > Hippocampus mohnikei. The sequence continues at coordinate 2,101,999 of JAKGUB010000228.1, forward strand.
TGGTATTAAAATATATTCAGTTTTATTCCATACAATAAAAGAAAAAGGCTAAATCTTGAAACCCTAATTTTGCTTGTTCTTGTGATTCTCTAAACAAACTAACTACAATGGACCCCCGCTATTTGTTGTGGATAGGCCCTGTAAAATCTAAGTACAATTGAAGAGCATTAGGGATGGAAAAAATAAAAGTAGTAAATTGAGAAAAAATGCTAATAAACATTCAATATACATTTTCCACCAAAAAACAGGATGGGGGGGTTGAGAAACAAAAAGGGGAAACAACTAAAATATCAGGAAGTATTTTTAAAAAATATGCCAATCTGCAGGTGCCAAAACACAAGTGAACTTGGGTCCACTTTGCACCAAATGTGCAAACAATTTTGTCATCAAAGGATGACATGGTTATCATGCTATTGTAATTTTCAACAGTTAATTCTAGGCAGGGACAGTTGCTCTGAGAAAGTGGCCGTGTGTTTAGGCTGCTGGTGCAGTATGAGGTGGCTCGTTTTCCTGTTGTTTTCTGGGATCGGGTGGAGATAGTGCTTCGAGAGGAGGAATGGGCGGGAAGGCTTCAAGATGAGTGAATGGAAGGAAAACACATTTTCATCAGCATTTTAACATGGCTAATATCTAAAAAAAAAAAAGTTCATATAGCGTGATATGGAAGCGGCAATATTTATTTTAGAGTTCACATTTATTTGGTAGCACAGTAAGTTGTTATAAGGAGAGACCAACCATTCCCTCTTTGTAACCATTACACCCAAAGTAAAATAATCATGCATGGTACATGAATTTGCATGTTTTGCACCGGCAGCATGGGGTGTGAATCTCAGCTCTGGCTTTCCTATGTAGAGTTTGTATTTTCTCCCTATCTTGTAGGGTTTTGTTCCTCCCACATTCCCAAAAAAGTGTTTGCTTAATTGAAGATTCAAAAGCAAGTATAAGCAGTGTAGAAAATGCATGGCAGTTAATTTTGCACATACATTAATTTTGCCTCAAAAAAAAGCTGTCTAGCACAAATCATGCTATTCAAATTTTGTACATTTGTTCAAGTTTGCATCTCTCTATTTGTATTTCTCCTTTAAAGGCATACATGATACATATTAACTGTAGGAAACATTAAAAAAAAAAATACCAATTGACATATGGAGAGGACTTGATAGAACTGAAATGAAGAAGCCAAACCGGTGGAAAGGTTAAAAAAAACAAAACACAGGTTTGGATTTATTCATGGATGTTAGCTCCTATAGTACTCATGTTTTAATTGGTTTGTTTCAGAGAGGATGGAGAGTTGGAAGATGGAGAAATAGACGATGAGGGAATCGGTATAGAGGAGGAAAACAAAGAGTCCACAGAGGTGACTGAAGACAAAGAAAAGCCAAAGGAGAAGGAATGGGACAAAACAAAAGAAAAAGAAGACAAGTCTCACAGGCACTCAAGGAAACGCTACAAAAAGACCAGAGAGAAGAGAAGGTCGAAAAGGAGGAGACGGGACAGACAAAAAGTAAAGTGACTTGACTTGCAATATAAGTTGATTGGTTCCATTATTCAATTTGTTGTTTCTGTCCCTCTTTTCAGCATCACTCGTCTTCAAGCAGCTCCAGTTCTGACAGCTACGACTCAGATTACGACCGTCCCGAGAGACCCAAAAACAGACCGAGTTATGGATCCGGACGTGAGTGTGACCTCCAGAATACTCAGGTGAGTGTATGCACACCCAACCTTGGACAGTATTGAAGCAGGCGGTTAATGATTGTCACTTGTCACTGTTGATTTTTCAGCATGGAAGAGACCAGAAAGTGTCACGCGGCGGCATGCACAAGTCGCCGCCTCACAAAAGCTGCAGTTTTGACAAATACAGTGATTACAGCGACAACTACGAAGATGAGGAGGATCATTATGACGATGAGTCAGAGTACAACAAGCCTAAAGATTCAACATCTGGCCCGGGGAAGGGCCGCTATGCGAAGGAGCAGATGGGGAAGAGGGGGAACATGAGGGGCATGAAACACCAATGTGAGAAATCATTTAGGAAATAATCTTTCATCTCAAACAAATTAATTAGCAATAAACAAGCACAGATTTGTTTCCCCGCAGTTGGGCAGAGAGGAAGAGGCAGAGGGAATGGACCTGGAAGAGTTCGAGGGATGCTCAATAAACACAAGAAGATGAGGGGGGGGAAACCCTGGATGGGACGCGGAGGACGAGGCAGAGGGTTTGACCAAGATATGGAAGACGCGGCTCCTGTAGGCCCATAAAATATTTGATTTGCAACAAATTGTTGTGGGGCACTAGCACTAACTCTTCCCATTTATTTGACAGGATGTCAAAAATTGCGGCTTTCAGAAGAAGCGACTGATTATGAGCAAGGAATTTATCAGTCAACACACAGTGGAACACAATGGAAGATACATTTGCAAGTACTTTCTGGAGGGTCGCTGCATCAAGGTACGCTGCCTCTAAGCACGTTTGAATTGACTGCAAGCTGCTGTATGCTAAGGTGAACATATAAAATAGTACTATAACACAAGCAATAATAAATATTTGGGGAAAAAAATAGTTTTCTAATTAAAATATACACGAGGAGTTCTCTTGACTTTCGTCATACAGCAGGCTCAGAGTTTTACTCCCTCTTGTTTCACAGTCTTAACGTGGGAATTAATGACAGGCTGTCAAGAACATGAATGGATTGCTAAATCCAATCATCCCTCAAGATGACCTTTTTGTTCCACTTTAGCGCATTGTGCTTTATCTGCTGAATAAACGTGGGCATTACCCCACTTGGCCCCAATGCTAGTAGACTAATGTCAGCAAAAGAAGATTGTTTGCACGCTATTCATCACATCAAATGTCATGGGTTCCTGCTCCCCACATGTTTCAACAAAGCGTCATGCGTTTCATGGGAATTACTTCTGTAGTTATTGCATTATTTTGTGAGCAGGCAAACATGGCGATCAAAAAGATCAGTTTGTGCCTTTGACATTAGCAGCGATAATGCATAAATCTCAATGACAAAATTCAGGGACTGAGGTTGGCGTTTCTATCCGATTCAGCCTTATCCTCTTCTCAACCGAGTGTCATTTGTTATGTACACTGAAGACATGAACTGGGCTCTGTCGCGATCGGCAAACATTTGCAGGTGATTGCAGTGCCCCCTAAAAAGGTTAGTAATTGCTTATAGGTTCCCCGGGATGGTGGCAAAGTACTGCTTAGGTCTTAATGAAAGTCCTCAAATTACGTCGGCATACTTCTTTGGCACCAAGCATAAAAAGAGTGAATAGTGGAGCAATGGTTCCCCCAAAAATCTGCAAATGCCAAAGGCTGACGTTCACCGTTTACTATATGGTTTAAAAACACTCAACTGAAAGGATAAGTGCTCTTCTCTTCCTGTAGGGAGAGCAGTGCAAGTTTGAGCATGAGTTGGTCATTCCAGATAAGAAGAAGGAACTTTGTAAGTTCTATCTCCAGGGATACTGCAGCAAAGGAGACCATTGCATTTACATGCACAATATCCTTCAGTGACAATCATCCGTGACCTTGTAAAAGTAACCTGCCAATTCAGGAAGGCTCCTTAATTCATGGCTGAATGTGAATATCCTTGCAAGTTCTTTCACACAGGAGCCAAATGTTATCAAGGGGACAACTGCAAATTTTCCCATGATGCTCTGACTGATGTGACGAAAGAATTGCTCGATAAGGTGAGACAAATTTAAAACGCATGAGAATCCAAAGAAAATTCAAAGTTTTTCTTCTTGTACACATGATAAGATCATTAATACCGAGGAGGAGAATGCCCGTGAGGATGAGTTGGAGCTTGAGGACCTGAGAAAACAGGGCATCGCCCCTCTTCCCAAGCCGCCTCCAGGTGTGGGCTTGCTCCCCACGCCGGGTCAGAGCAGCCCAACAGATGAGTCTTCTCAGGGAGGCAAGATCCCCTCCCTCTTTGAAATCAAGGTTCAACCTACAGTTGACCTAGCACAGAAAATTGCCCTTAAGTAAGTCAAAGGAAAATCAGGGAACAGTTAGTTGATTTTATTTATTTATTTATTTTTAATCAGTCAACTTCAAATTTATTGTGATTTTATCTCTTTACCAGTGAGTCCAACCCCCAGGATCCCAATGAATGTACTGACCAGATTAGTGGTGGATCGGAAGAAACACAAAGTGGAGCTTTGGTGTCTTCAGCCTCTGATGCTACCACAGTCCCATCCTTAGGGTCGCCAAGTTCTAGTGGTTACCCAACAGGACCATCCATGAGCACCCAAAGCCCTCCTGGACAGCAGCTGCCGCATGGATACCCATTGCAGCAGCCGATTCTACCTGGTCAGCAGCCGGTGTTTCGTGGAAATATAAACCATCAGATGAATATGCAGAGGCCTCCATTCCCTGCCGTACCAGAACTACAGATGCCGCAGAGCGTTTTCCCATTTCCATCGATGGGCCAGAACCCACTAGAACTCCTCAGCAACTTGCTCCAAAACCAGCCAGTGGGCCATCAAGGTTTGTATCGGATTACCACTCGTGTGAATTTTGAGTTACTTAAGGTGAAATGGATCTTTATTTTTGTTGTGTTTAGTGGAACCTGGAATGAACCAGGTCCAGAACCTACAGCAGCAGATAGGTCCAGATCTCCAGTTGCAGTCTTTACCTTCAGCGGTGCAGAAAGCCATCATTTTACACCTGACTCAGCACCAGCCAGAGTCAAAGCCACATGAGAGCGATCCACAAATAGGAGAGAGTCAAGATGATAAGAATATGAACAGAGGCGAGTGTCCCTTCTGATCCAAAAGATGTTCTATGAAAAGCACGGAGCTCAGTCCAACTTGTTCTTTTCCTCTAGATGAAACAACAAACTGGTATTCCAGCGACGAAGAGGGCGGGAGTAGTGTCACGTCCATTCTAAAATGTCTGAAGAGGCAGAGTGAGATGCAGCAGTCCAAGACCCCAACACCGGTCCCTGCAACGCCTCTGGGCGACCCTCGACTTGTCAAGGACAGAACTCAACCTAGTGACCCTCGTGTGAAGGTGCAGAGACCTCTTGATATGAAAAAGGACTCTGATGTAGGTTTGGGTCCAAGACTGTCCAGGGACCCCAGGAAACCAAGACCTATGGAGTCGACCACCTACCGCCAGCAAAACCAGCCGACTGTCCCAAAAAAGGCCACTGGAGATGAGGATGATGAAGGGGAGAGGGAACTCCGAGACAGAGCAGTCCTCATCCCATTGGAGGCCAGTCCAGGCGTGGTGCTGCGGGACCCTCGCTGCCAGCTGAAACAGTTCAGCCATATTCGAGTGGACATTCTGCTTCAACGTCCGGCCTTCGCCCAAACGGTGATCTGGGCCCCCGAAGACCTGATTCCTTCTCTGATACCCAAACAGGAGCATTCCATCAATCTACCCCTGCCACCTCTCATCGCTGATGCTCAGATGAACAAAACAAGCGTGTCAGACCACCCGCCTGCTTCCAGTCCGCCACCGACTGACCCCAGATTGGCGGCTGCTCGTTTAAAGGAACGTCTCGCTCGTCTGCCATCTGGATCCTCAACAGAGAGACCTGTTGATCCACGTCAGCAAAAGAATTTAGACCCCAGAATCAGGCGTACGGGAAGTCTGGACTCCAAGCTGCTGGGTCAGAAGGAAGCTACTGGAGGAGTTGTGGAACCCAGGTTACAAAAGACCAGTGCTTGCTCCTCGCTCTCGGAGAGACTGCCACCCTACGCACCACGCCTGGCTTCATCTGGGGGGGTCCTGGAAAGCCCCACAGCAATCCTTGGAGGCATCAGTCTGTACGACCCCCGCAATCAGACTGAGCCATTTCAAAAGGATCAGGCAGAGCCTCCGAAAAAAGCCGGCATTCTCAAACATCCAGTGAAGAAAGACGGTCCTCCAACACAACCTGACTCCCCAAGTCAAGGCCGCGTCTCTTTGGAGGAGACGAAAACCACAGACGCTGCCTCTGATCACGACAGTCTACACCCACCTCCCCAGGATTCGATCATCACCCCCTACGCAGTGCATAATCTGCCCATGCAGGCTCTTGCAGGCTTGATCCGACCCCAATACGCTGATGGCAGGCAGGCCAAACTGGCAGGATCAGGTTCTGCAGGGACACTAGATGATGCAGAGGAAGAGAAGGAGCAGAAAGAAGTTCCTGTGGAGGCACCAAAGCAGCTCAATGAGGAGGAGCTCGAAGACAGGACTCTCAAAGAAGTCTTCAAGACCTTTGACCCCACCGCTTCTCCTTTCTCCCAGTAAACTGCATTGAATTGTTATGTTGGCGACACATGCCAATCATTACTAAGCTATAAATATCTTTGTATATTTACATGTGCGTTTACTTTATACACAGTCATAAGTGGATGGTATGGGATTGAGCATGTTCATGTATTTTTTGTTTAGTTAATTGTTCATTTGGAAAAAAACAAAAAAGGAAAAAAAGAATCATTACCCTTTTGTTTTTGCATTTCCCTACAGTATATTTCTATTTGTAATGTGAGGTGGATGTTTGACTACGTTTCGTGTCTCAATTTAAATGTGTATAAAATAGATTGTTCTGATCATATGGTCTACATGCTTTCAGGTTATAAAATCCATGAAACATTTCACAACATATTTTCTATAGTGACAAGCTTGTATATAGCACCAAATATAATAGATCAATCACAATAAATTAGAATATCCTATTATTAATTTCCCAACATTTTATAATTGAAATGATTATTATAGCTTCCAGCTAATGAAAACCCCCAATCCATCATCTAAAAAAATAATAACAATATTACATATGATCCACATTGCTTTTTAATTTTGAAATTACGTCAAAATTGGTCTACTGAAAGGTATTTTCCTGTGGAACTGAACTGCTACAGTTATTGCGATGGACTTGTAAATAACATTGTAACCGTTTTTTTAAATGTTTTAATTATAAATATGTTTTTTTATATCAAACTTGCCTCAAAATGAGCTTGTGTGATTATTTTAAGCCATATTTGAGCTTATTTAGATTGTTTTCACAACTGTTTAAATGACATGTTCATTGTATGTGTATATGTGGATGACCTTTGTTTTCTGTGCACATTTCATCAGCTTTTAAATTTAGTCCACTGCACATATCTTGATGTGAATTAAATGTTTACACTACAACCTGACATAAAAGAGGGGAAATTGATTTTACTGCAGCTACGTGACAGTCGCTAATGAAATACTGTACTTCGTCTCTCAATACAGTATGTATGTACAAATCTCATTCAGTCAATGTGGGTTTATTGTTTTGTGTTGGTAATACAAGAGGGGCATCATGTATAATAATTAATAGTCCCTGTTGCTGTGAAGCGATGCAGCGCTATGCGACTGAAAACTATGGAATGATCTCCTTAAAGCAAATACTGTATTGTGATAAAGCTCTATTACTGTGACCTTTCCACTGAAGCGTCAAGTTGGAGCCGTCTTGTACTGGAGATACGAGACTCGGTACGACGGAGTGCGATGAAATCTTCCTCAAACCCAGCTCATCCGTTTTGGGGTTGGAGGTTTGCTGGGCTCGGTGGATCTCCAGGTTCTTCTTCCACTGGAAAAACAAAGCGGTCGCTTCGGCTCCATCCGAGTTTGGCTCCGGCTGCTTTAAACCCTCAAACAAGAAAAATCACGCGCCTTTGAACAAAATCTTGAACGTCATTCCATAATATGTAAATGCTGGTTTGTCCTGTTTACTGTGATGCAGGCGGTCTCTGCTGCATGAACCCCCTTCAAGACTGTGCGGAGAAGATTCTGTGTGTTCTTCACCAGGATCTCATCAGATGATTTACAGCCAGGTGTTACAGAATTGACACTGCGATACAAAAGATCATTACAGGTTTTTTTTTCATTCTCTTGTTTTGTTTTCAGCCTGTTTGCTTACTCTGACCTGGAAAGGATGCTGAGCTGGTTGGTGATGGTGAGTATCTGCTCCACGATGAGGGACAGTTCCAGTGCACACTGTGCATCCAGGCAGTGGTTGGCTATAACTCGAATAATGTTGGTCACCAATTGTCCATTTGACATCACATCTTTGGCTGCACACACAAACGCTTCTTTATTCTAAGAGGGGAAAACCCAAAGCTCAAAGATTAATTAACACGCATGACAGTTAAAAGCAAAAGTACCTTTTGGTGGTTCTTACCAGTATTGGGCCTCTATTCCTCAGGTACTGGGTCATGTTGTACAGTGTGTCTGCCATCTTCCTGGTCTCTTGGACTATCTTGTTGTCGTTGGGATCCCAACTGGCACTTTCTTGTTTCAGCAAAAAGGAGGTGGAGGTTAGTGCTGACGCTTCTTTGAAACCAGAAGTAACCTGCAAAGAAACAATGTGGATAATCTTAAGCAGATCCTCGGATATGACATTGGAAAGTGAAATTATGGCCTCAATATAGACAGAACATGCGCACAATTTGCTTTCCCAACAGACCAGTTTGGAGCCACAGCTACTTCATGGCCACAAATTGTTAGTTTATGCGAAAATTTTAGACAATAAATGACTAATTTGTGGTCAATTTGTGTCAATATTGTGGCCAATGTTATCCCCCTCGTGTCATGTCTGTGGCTCTGTAAACCTTTCTGAGGTCGTTTTAAGTTTCGATGAAATCTAACCTGAAAACTAAATACTTACATCCTTTGCTGATCCATCTTGCATCCAAGCTGACATCTTTGATTCTGCAGGCATGTACATCTTTGATTCTGCGGCAACTTCACATGCCTGCCAAAAAGCTTTATTTGTCTTTTCGTCGCATTTCATGAGGACATTCTGGATACATCCACCAGTGGTGATGCCCTGAAGACTTGCTCTGATGTTCTCCTTTACCTCCTGGTGGATTCCATCTTGCTTACTGATCTCCTCCACCACATAGTGAGCTTGGGCTGACCAGCACTGAATTTTCATTTCCAGGTTGAATGTGTCACTAATGGAGCAGGTCTGTGCCATGAGACGCACCATGCTGATGATTTCAGACATCAGAAATGACAGATGTGTGTTCAGGGAGCGCAGGTTGGCACGTTCACGGGAATCCCTCATGTAGTTGAAACTCTCTTCCACTTTTTTGCTTGCGTCTTTCACCTTTTCCAGAAGTGAAGTAGCGGAGTGTTCAAGTCTTTGCTGCGCTTCATCTGATTTGTTCTCAGTTTGCTTTACTATCAAATGAACAATGCCGACCAGATTTTGGAGTGGAGTGTCATAATATTTATTTGCTTTACTCAAAAGCCCCGAGAGCTCTTTCATCTTAATGATAAGATTTCTCTGAAGGAGCTCTGGCTTTGCGAGCTGCATGACACGAGGCATTACGCCGAGGTCCTCTGCAGCTCGAAGGTAGCGTTCAGTCAGCGTCTTCACCTCACCCTGGTAAGACGTCAACTCTTTGGATATAAAAGCACTTTTACAAATTAGACTGGTGAGCCTTGCAGCCTCCTGGATTCTCAGCGAGTTCTCCGATAAGATGGAAAGTTGCTTATGAGGAGTGTGTTGGCTCATAGCGCCGGACATTCCTAAAACCCTGTCCAGAGAACTGAACAAAATGCGAACGGATAGACCCCAAAGGACGCACAGACCCTCGAGCTGATCGAGCTGACCATCAGATAAGACCCTGAACTCTATCAGATGTCTTGTGTTGTTCTGGGCTTTGTTCAATTTGTTGTGCAAAAGTGTCAGTGTCTCCTGGTTTCCACTTTGAGGGCTTATATGTGCTGATGTGAGCAGCTGCACGGTGTCCGCACACTGGTTCATCATTTCACTGAGTTGCTGTTTCACATCCGTCTGAGTTGATTGAGCTCGCCTCAGCTCGGCGTAAACGACGTGAAACCAAGGTTCGCTTCCTGGCAGCAGAACCTTGCGAATGGTGTTGATGAGGTCCGAAAACTGCGTACAGAGTCTGCAGACGTTCTCCGTGCCCGGCGACGAGCTCATCGCCGTCTCTTGAGCGGTATGGAGCAGCAGCGGCGTCAGTGACACCAGTTGAGCCCGAAAGCTTTCCAAATTCTTAAAGTCGACGTCGTCTTTGATGGCTAAAGCTTCTCTCGTTGCTTGGGAGTAGCAGTTTGACAGCTCGAGAACATCGGTGCACACCCGGCTGAGGACCGCAACATCTTTTTCTTGAGTCACTGTCACAACTTCTTTTAGGAGGGGTAAAAGTTCAAATTTGAAAGGCATCTGGATCATTTTGGGTTCTTCTAAATCATCATCGCATTTAGGAGACAGCTCCACTTCTACACATTCTCCGTCTGAGTCTTCGTCCTCCTCGCGTTCTGTTTCTGTCTCAATCAAATCCAGAATGGAGGAATCCAAACGTCTCAGCCCACGATCGTCATTCCGATCAGACGGCTCATCTTCCAAGAGATCAGTCTGACGGGCACCTTCTCGCAAAGGACTGAGTAGATGTGGATGCTGGTGGCCATCTAATCCTTCTCGAAGGACTTTAAATTGGCGAAAAAGATCAGAAACATTGTCAGAAAAGGTCGAATAGTGCTCCACATTCAGACTGTCACCTAAAAGCATGTCGCTCACTGATTGGTTGGTTTTTCTTTGACACAGTTGAGCTTGTTTCAGCAAAACAAGGAGGCCGTTCCTGTAGATGGGGTCCTCGCTGCGGTCCAAGTGTGTCCTGACTGAGTGTGTCACCAGCTGCATGCGACATATTAGGTTGGCCGCGTGTTCACGAAAGAGCTCGTAGCTTTGCTGTCTGTATGCGGCGTCACAACCGCTGCGATCATTCGCTATCTCTTTAATGGCTAGATTCATAAACTCCTTGATATCCATCACGTAGCTGAGAGCCTCCACTAGCTGGTTAATCACTTCTTCCCATATGGGAAACATTTCATGAAGCTTCTGAAGCGTTTGAATGGAGTTGTCAGCCAGTTCAAGAGACAAAGGAGAAATTTGAGCTTGGAGTCTGGTGAGACACACTCGGGAGTGCTCCATGTTTTCGAGGCTCTTTGCGTCATTGGCTGCAGCAGAGAAAAAGCTGGCAACTTGGATCAGTCTATCCAAGTAGGATATGAACTCTTCCACCGATGACTGAAGAAAGCTCAGCTCAATCTCGATGGAGGAATCTGCAACCAGAGTTTGCCTCACCATTCGAGAAAATTCTTCAAATGCAGATGCCGCAGCCAGAAATGTGTCGAACAGTTGATGTAGAATGGCGGCCATCATCGCTCCATCGAAATCTTTTAGAAGCTCCTCCAACGAGGCGCAGATGTTCGCAAGATGCTCCTCAAGATTTTTGGGGGACTTTATGATCAGTTTTATGTCAGACCACAAGTGGAGAATGTGTCGACTGTGAAGCACTAAACTTTGCTGGAATTCTCTTCGAGAACAGTTGGCCACGGTCATACCGTGGAAGACAAGATCTCGCATCAGGGTGTCCAAATCCCCACACGGCAGGACTGACGAGTTGGAACAATCTTCCAGTAGCTGTGACAAACGTTTCCTCTTCTCTGTATAAAAACCACAAGCTCCCAGTGGTCCTGTCTGATATTCACTTGTCAGGGTGCGAACAATGTCATCGATCGTGCTCCTCACCTTGTCAAGTATGTAGCTCTTGGCAGCTTGGGCCTCCTTGCTCATCGGGTGCTTTATGGTGGTGCAGGTAGCAGTGTGCATCATGGGTATGCACCTCCTTAGGGTCTCCAAAGAGTCTCCAAGTTTTTGGGTCTGTCGGGGGTCCTTTAAGGAGTCCGCACGCTCCGCCGTCAGGCGGCTGAGCAGAAGCAAGGCATCGGAAAACTCCTGCAGGACTTTAACCAGGGACTGAATGTCTGAGCAGGAGGCGAGCTCAGAGAGATGCTTGGACACTTGAGCGGCAGCTGCAAGGACTTCTCTCACTACAGAGTCGTCATGCACGAGCAGAACCTGAGGGAGGAAACCCAAAAAGATCCCTTAGATAACAGATTCACAATGGAGTCTCCGTGGGGGAATGGACAGTATATTCATTAAGAAATTAATGAATATACTGCCCATGTCACCCTCCCCCCTTATATTCTGTCCAATGACTCAATGTAGAGCTGTCTTCATAATATATTTATAGAATTGATTATTCTATTGACTATCCCATCTCAATGAATCAAATAATCGGATTGAATTATACTTTGCATCATAGTGTATCACAAAACCATTTTTTTAAATGCAGACTACCCGTAATTTTAATTCAGCAATTTTTAAAAAAGTGGTATTGTTTTGTGGTAAAAACAACAATCAAGCAATGTCACAATAAAAGGTCAGATATTGTACTCGCCAATCATTCTGAAACTGTTTCAATTCGAAGTTTGGTCATTGTTTTCCAAAGTAAAAGCAAATGTTTGCACATGTCTTATGTTGATTAAACACAAATGTCCTGAAGTACTACAGACATCAAGACATGAATTACTATTGAGAGGCTGAAATCCGAGAATTTAGACAGTTTGAAGTTGGAAAAAAAATTGCATTAAATGATTTCTCAATTCATTGATAAAATAGCGGTCAATTAATTGGTTAATCGATTAGTTGACAGTTAATCGATTTATTTTGACACCTCTAATTCACGCCTTACTTTGACTACACCGAGGAAAACAGTTTGTGCAGCAGCAATGAGGTCCTCTTTGTGCGCCGTCAAACTGGGCTGGATGCTGAGCTTCTGGGCCGCCAGCAGCACATGTTGGCCTGACAGTGTGATGGGCTCCAGCAGGGAGGCCATCTCCTTACGCAGCACATCATCATCAGTCTCACTGACTTGTCTGGAAATGGACAAATTGATGTTAATTTGACTCAACCGTATATTACACCAGCTGTTCCTAATGCGCTGTTGTCGTGGTACATGCTGCTTCCTTTCATGCAGGCAGGTAGGTTTGTGTCCCAGCCACTGCACTAATACCCACCATGTGTTGTGTCAAGTAAGGGAGTCCGGCATTGAAATCATCCAATTTCACAAAATACATACCTAGAGGCCACTGCAGCCATGTTGTCAGTAGCTTTAGCCACAGTCCGAGCTGCCTCCTCTAACTGGCTGAAGTGTTTGTGATCCTCCAAGTTGTCACACAGAAGCACAAGGTGACACAGGTGACATGCAAACGGAGCGACCACCTGGTCTGCTGCGGCTGTCCTCACCAGGCTATGGACCAGTGATGAATACATACTTATAGTCTACAGAGAGATTCTGGCTAGTCCAACTAATACTTCTATGCAGTTTGTTAATAATTCAGTGCAGCCTCCAGCATGTGCTCGATGTCCATGCAACGGGTGTCACATGACCAAACAGACACACCAATTTCTTTTCCCCCATTGACAGTGACAATCTTGAGTAAAAGGCAGACGTTTTGATACAGCTGTTTTTTTCTCAGCTGTACCAAAAAAATGATAGATTATTGTAATACAGTATACAATTATAAATTCATTCGCAATACTGGAAATGCTTCAGATGTTATTATTTGGCTTTTTGTTTTGAGTCAATACCAAAAGTTACTTTGTAAAACATTTATATGTTGACAGTGTCCAAAAACTTCCATAATTTAGTAGTTTGATAACCTAGCCAATTTTTGCTCAATTTATCTATTTATTTTATTTTAACACTACGTCTTTAGAAATTCTATATGTTTAATGGACTTCATAATATATTTATATTGTATAGTATTATATTTTTCATCAACTGAATTGGCGCACTGTTTTGATCAACAAAAAAATAAAACAGACTGTTAATTAAAAAAATAAGCACCTCTTAAATGAGGCTCTCAAAAACGTGTTTTTGAGAAAGTTTAAATACATGTATGTATTGTATTGTATTGTATTGTATATCAAACGTTCCATGATTTCCGTTTCCAAGCGTGATCATGTGCTCGTTTGGTGCTGGACAACCAGTAGAGGACGCCAGACATCGTCTATCAACTTCATGAAAACAACATTCGTTTTTTTTTCCACTGTAAAATTATTCATGATTTGATAAATATACAATTTAAACACCATTTTAAAAAACATCCAACACTATAATGTAAATGCTAATCAGTGACAGTAGTATACCGAGAACAACCCCCCCCCCCACCCTGCCCCAAAGGGTGATAAGAAACCACCAAAAACTATTTCCATCACAGTTCAAATTCACCCCAACAAAACGAAACGTCAAGTGTCCCTTGGTTCGGCATTCAGGTTTGAATGATCAATGAAGCTGATTGAAGACGTGATGGTGTACCAAGTACAGGTGTATGCTGTCAAGACAGTGGAATTCATTGGTGACATAAAAGAGTGGCCAGTCCAATTAATACACCACAACAGGAAGTTAAAAAAAAATCTTAGTGTGCCTCTCAACTAGTCATGGGATTTTCGGCTCTTTTCGGTGATCCGGTTCATTTGGATCGACTCAGTGAAAAGAGTCGGCTCTTTTTGGCTCTCAAACGGCTTTTAACTTTAGCTTTTCTTTTAAATATTTATGACAAATTTAGCATACATTTTGCTAAATGACTTGGTGAAGTAAATATTGCACTCTACTGACTGCAAATAGCAACAATTATCAAGCAAAGAAATGGCGTTTTACTTATTTTATTGAACATTAAAAAGGCTCCAAACAATAAACAAGCAACAAAATTAAACTTCAACCAACAACAATAAAACATGCTGCATCATAACAAAAATAGTGAGTATTAACTGCAACAGTAGCAGTGAACAAAACAAACATACTCCTTGCTTTAGTTTAACAAACATAAGCTACTCCTTGCTTTATTTTAAATTTACAGTCAACAAAATTAAATACTTCAACTTGGAACACTTCAATTTGTCCAGTCTTTGAGAACACCCTCTCTGACGGGACTGATGTTGCTACAATGCACAATCTATTCTGCATTACTTTGATCAAACGAGGGTAGACGGAAGCTCGGTATTTCCACCAGCTCAGTGGATCAGCTGCCCTTGAAATCTGTGGTTCTTCAAGATATGCCCTAACTTAGTGTTTTGTGTTTTTGCACGCTTGGCTAATACTGTAAATCAGATTCAGATTGCTTGCCAAACGCCTTTGTGGTTTCCTGGACAGTAGGGGGCGATATGACATAAAGACATCCAATTCACCAAGAAGAAGAATAAGTAGGGCGGCCCGGTAGTCCAGTGGTTAGCGCGTCGACTTCACAGTGCAGAGGTGCCGGGTTCAATTCCAGCTCCGGCCTCCCTGTGTGGAGTTTGCATGTTCTCCCCGGGCCTGCGTGGGTTTTCTCCGGGCACTCCGGTTTCCTCCCACATTCCAAAAACATGCATGGCAGGCTGATTGAACACTCTAAATTGTCCCTAGGTGTGAATGTGAGCGTGGTTGGTTGTTCGTCTCTGTGTGCCCTGCGATTGGCTGGCAACCGATTCAGGGTGTCCCCCGCCTACTGCCCGAAGACAGCTGGGATGGGCTCCAGCACCCCCCGCGACCCTAGTGAGGATCAAGCGGTTCGGAAAATGGATGGATGGATGGAAGAATAAGTACAAACAAGAACGGTACCACATCCGGTTCAATGAGCAAATATTTCCGATGTCCACAAGCCCTGTTATCAGTGAGTAATTTTAACATTTTAAACTGACTTCGCAGTTGATCTCTGAGCGTATAGACGTAGACAATTGGGGAGAGTTATTACGATACGTTGCTCCTTTAATTTTGTTGTTGTGACTCAACGTAAAAAACAACGTCAGCGAAGGGGGCAGTGAGCGAGCCCGCTGCCGACAAGTAGACCTCAGCTGTCAATCAAAAAGCAACCGCGAACAGCGTTTGACTTGAATACTATTCTGTATGTTTTCCACGCCAATGCTGCGATCAGCAGTGGAAGTGTGATGGGTTCACATCAGGGGGGGGGGGGGCAGATTTGTTTCAAAACTATGCCCACAAATGCACCCGTGACTTTGTTCATTTGTTTTTCGAAAGGAGGTTGCTTATTGTACTTTAGGTGTGGGGAGAGAGCCGCGAGTGGATCGCTCAAACAGATGCATTGCGAGTGCAGGCACCTTTGGAAATGGACGGGTTGAAAGTAAAAGTCTGCCACTTTACGAATAATGACTCAAATTAAAAAGAAAAAAAAGAAACAATTTTTTAATGGACTACGGCGTGTGACTTTCCACTTTTCTTTTGTTTTTCTGCCTGACCAGATTAGTCAGATGACTGGGCCAAAGGCGCAGCTGCCAGACTTGGAGGACGCCAACCTGCATTTGGACACGCGTGAGTACTGAGCTGTGTGGTGTGCTTTCAAAGACTGACGTCTTGAGCTCAGACTTGCGCTTCAGTCACATCAGACAGTCTGTTCACTGTTCCCGTTGGTCTCCACATGACTCGAAACTCCAGGAATCTAGCTTTTGGGTCATGTGAAACCGACAAGAACAATGAAAAGACTGTCTGATGAGACCCAAGTGCAAGTCTGAGCTCAAGACTCAAGTGGGACTTTGAAAAAGTGCTGCAATGCCTGCGCCAAACCACACCCAATTTGACATCCACCAATCGTGGTGAGGCCCTCATTTGCATAACCCTAACCCTAATTTGCATAAACGTTCCCACTTTCCAAGTTCTGAACAATCAGATTGCTCCAAATATGCATAAACACGACCATGTATAGTCAGGCGTTTTAACCCAAAAATACCGACCATATATAGTAAGGTGTTTTTAGACGAAAACAACGACCATCTATAGTAAGGCGATTTTAGCCGAAAAAAACGACCATGTATAGTAAGGCGATTTTAGCCGAAAAAAACGACCATGTATTGTAAGGCATTTTTAGACGAAAAAAACGTCCATGTATAATAAGGCGGTTTTAGCCACCAAAAAACGACCATGTATAGTAAGGCGTTTTAACCCGAAAAAACGACCATGTATAGTAAGGCGATTTTAGCTGAAAAAAACGACCATGTATAGTAAGGCGTTTTTAGGCGAAAAACGACCATGTATATTAAGGCGATTTTAGCGAAAAAGCGACCATGTATAGTAAAGCGATTTTAGCGAAAAAGCGACCATGTATAGTAAGGCGTTTAACCCGAAAAACGACCATGTATAGTAAGGCGTTCGTAGCCCAAAAACGACCATGTATAGTAAGGCGTTTTAACCCGAAAAACGACCATGTATAGTAAGGCGTTTTAGGCGAAAAACGACCATGTATAGTAAGGCGATTTTAGCCAAAAAAACGACCATGTATAGTAAGGCGTTTTAGGCGAAAAAACGACCATGTATAGTAAGGCGATTTTAGCGAAAAAACGACCATGTATAGTAAGGCGTTTTAACCGAAAAAGACCATGTATAGTAAGGCGTTTTAGACGAAAAAAACGACCATGTATAGTAAGGCGATTTTAGCCAAAAAAAACGACCATGTATAGTAAGGCGTTTTTAGACGAAAAAAAACGACCATGTATAGTAAGGCGATTTTAGCCGAAAAAAACGACCATGTAAGGCGTTTTAACCCGAAAAAAAAGACCATGTATAGTAGGGTGTTTTTAGCCCAAAAAAACGACCATGTATAGTAAGGCGTTTTAACCCGAAAAAAACGACCATGTATAGTAAGGCGTTTTAACCCGAAAAAAACGACCATATAGTAAGGCGTTTTAACCCGAAAAAAACGACCATGTATAGTAAGGCATTTTTAGCTAAAAAAAAACGAGCATGTATAGTAAGGCGTTTTAACCCGAAAAAAACGACCATGTATAGTAAGGCGTTTTTAGACGAAAAAAACGACCATGTTTAGTAAGGCATTTTAACCCGAAAAAAAACGACCATGTATAGTAAGGCATTTTTAGCTGAAAAAAACGACCATGTATAGTAAGGCGTTTTAACCCGAAAAAAACGACCATGTATAGTAAGGCGTTTTTAGGTGGAAAAAAACGACCATGTATAGTAAGGCATTTTTAGCTGAAAAAACGACCATGTATAGTAAGGCGTTTTAACCCGAAAAAACGACCATGTATAGTAAGGCGTTTTAACCCGAAAAAAACGACCATATAGTAAGGCGTTTTAACCCGAAAAAAACGACCATGTATAGTAAGGCATTTTTAGCTAAAAAAACGACCATGTATAGTAAGGTGTTTTAGACGAAAAACAACCATGTTTAGTAAGGCGTTTTAACCCGAAAAAACGACCATGTATAGTAAGGCGTTTTAACCCGAAAAAAAACGACCATGTATAGTAAGGCGTTTTTAGCCGAAAAAAACAACCATGTATAGTAAGGCATTTTTAGCCGAAAAAAAACGACCATGTATAGTAAGGCATTTTTAGCTGAAAAAACGACCATGTATAGTAAGGCATTTTAGCCTAAAAACGACCATGTATAGTAAGGCGTTTTTAGCCGAAAAAACGACCATGTATAGTAAGGCGTTTTTAGCCGAAAAAACGACCATGTATAGTAAGGCGATTTTAGCCGAAAAAACGACCATGTATAGTAAGGCGTTTTAACCCGAAAAAACGACCATGTTTAGTAAGGCGTTTTAACCCGAAAAAACGACCATGTATAGTAAGGCGATTTTAGCGAAAAAGCGACCATGTATAGTAAGGCGATTTTAGCGAAAAAACGACCATGTATAGTAAGGCGTTTTTAGCCGAAAAAACGACCATGTATAGTAAGGCGATTTTAGCCGAAAAAAACGACCATGTATAGTAAGGCGTTTTAACCCGAAAAAAACGACCATGTATAGTAAGGCATTTTTAGCCCAAAAAAACGACCATGTATAGTAAGGCATTTTTATAATAATAATTGTCAGAGATTTTTCTCGGACAAAGTTAAAGAAACGACTCGGCACACAGGGAAATTGTCTTCAATGTCGACGGAAGCGGACCTCTGAGAGCGAACGACGGTTTAGTTGCTCGTGATCACACTTAGAGCCCCGCCTCCATGAGTTCGACCTTTTATTTGTAACATATGCAAAATACAAGAAATACACTGCCCGATATTTGCATGCCGCAGCCCGGTTCGGCCCTCGGTAGTGATTGGTTACCTGCGTTTAAGCTTTGAACCACCAGTACGTTGGCGCCTTTCTGTCTGATCTACGCTAAATCAACATGTCGCAGACTTCGCGGATGGCCAAATGTCGCCTGGGCGCGACGGGTGTTCTCAAATTGTCTTTTATCGTTCAACCGCTGTTCCCAAATTATCCATTCCCCATTTGTGGCCGAGTGTCGCCCTCTCCCCTTTGATCGCCCACCTGCCTTGATGTGCTAATTGTAAACTCCAACGGCCCTGCGGCCAGGTGGCCGGCGCCTTTTGTGCACGGGCATTTGGGGGTGCTGTATATGCACCCAAACGATTTGGATGTGACCGACTTAAAATGAAACTTTAAACATGATACAATTTTGCTCATAAATTCCTCTAACAATAATAATAATAATACATTTTATTTATAAGCGCCTTTCAAGACACCCAAGGACACTTTACAATAACAAAAAACACAAAACAATACAAAACAATACGTTTTTTAGCTGAAAAAAACGACCATGTATAGTAAGGCATTTTTAGCCCAAAAAAACGACCATGTATAGTAAGGCATTTTTAGCTGAAAAAAACGACCATGTATAGTAACGCATTTTTAGCTGAAAAAAATGACCATGTATAGTAAGGCGTTTTAACCCGAAAAAAACGACCATGTATAGTAAGGCGTTTTAACCCGAAAAAAACGACCATATAGTAAGGCGTTTTAACCGAAAAACGACCATGTATAGTAAGGCATTTTTAGCTTAAAAAAACGACCATGTATAGTAAGGTGTTTTTAGACGAAAAAAACGACCATGTTTAGTAAGGCGTTTTAACCCAAAAAAAACGACCATGTATAGTAAGGCGTTTTTAGCCGAAAAAAAACGACCATGTATAGTAAGGCGTTTTTAGACGAAAAAAAACGACCATGTATAGTAAGGCGTTTCAAGCCGAAAAAAACGACCATGTATAGTAAGGCGTTTTTAGCGAAAAACGACCATGTATAGTAAGGCGTTTTAGGCGAAAAAACAACCATGTATAGTAAGGCGATTTTAGCGAAAAAAGCGACCATGTATAGTAAGGCGATTTTAGCGAAAAAGCGACCATGTATAGTAAGGCGTTTTAACCCGAGAAAAACGACCATGTATAGTAAGGCGTTCGTAGCCCAAAAAAACGACCATGTATAGTAAGGCGTTTTAACCCGAAAAAAACGACCATGTATAGTAAGGCGTTTTTAGACGAAAAAAAACGACCATGTATAGTAAGGCGATTTTAGCCAAAAAAAACGACCATGTATAGTAAGGCGTTTTAGGCGAAAAACGACCATGTATAGTAAAGCGATTTTAGCGAAAAAACGACCATGTATAGTAAGGCGTTTAACCGAAAAAAGACCATGTATAGTAAGGCGTTTTAGGCGAAAAAGCGACCATGTATAGTAAGGCGATTTTAGCCAAAAAAACGACCATGTATAGTAAGGCGTTTTTAGACGAAAAAAACGACCATGTATAGTAAGGCGATTTTAGCCGAAAAAAACGACCATGTAAGGCGTTTTAACCCGAAAAAAAAGACCATGTATAGTAGGGTGTTTTTAGCCCAAAAAAACGACCATGTATAGTAAGGCGTTTTAACCGAAAAACGACCATGTATAGTAAGGCGTTTTAACCGAAAAAACGACCATATAGTAAGGCGTTTTAACCCGAAAAAACGACCATGTATAGTAAGGCATTTTTAGCTAAAAAAACGAGCATGTATAGTAAGGCGTTTTAACCGAAAAAACGACCATGTATAGTAAGGCGTTTTAGGCGAAAAAACGACCATGTTTAGTAAGGCATTTTAACCCGAAAAAAAACGACCATGTATAGTAAGGCATTTTTAGCTGAAAAAAACGACCATGTATAGTAAGGCGTTTTAACCCGAAAAAAACGACCATGTATAGTAAGGCGTTTTTAGGTGGAAAAAAACGACCATGTATAGTAAGGCATTTTTAGCTGAAAAAAACGACCATGTATAGTAAGGCGTTTTAACCCGAAAAAAACGACCATGTATAGTAAGGCGTTTTAACCCGAAAAAAACGACCATATAGTAAGGCGTTTTAACCCGAAAAAAACGACCATGTATAGTAAGGCATTTTTAGCTAAAAAAAAAACGACCATGTATAGTAAGGTGTTTTTAGACGAAAAAAACAACCATGTTTAGTAAGGCGTTTTAACCCGAAAAAAACGACCATGTATAGTAAGGCGTTTTAACCCGAAAAAAACGACCATGTATAGTAAGGCGTTTTAGACGAAAAAAAACAACCATGTATAGTAAGGCATTTTTAGCCCAAAAAAACGACCATGTATAGTAAGGCATTTTTAGCTGAAAAAAACGACCATGTATAGTAAGGCATTTTTAGCCTAAAAAAACGACCATGTATAGTAAGGCGTTTTTAGCTGAAAAAAACGACCATGTATAGTAAGGCGTTTTTAGACGAAAAAAACGACCATGTATAGTAAGGCGATTTTAGCCGAAAAAAACGACCATGTATAGTAAGGCGTTTTAACCCGAAAAAAACGACCATGTTTAGTAAGGCGTTTTAACCCGAAAAAAACGACCATGTATAGTAAGGCGATTTTAGCCGAAAAAAACGACCATGTATAGTAAGGCGATTTTAGCCGGAAAAAACGACCATGTATAGTAAGGCGTTTTAGGCGAAAAAGCGACCATGTATAGTAAGGCGATTTTAGCGAAAAACGACCATGTATAGTAAGGCGTTTTAACCCGAAAAAAACGACCATGTATAGTAAGGCATTTTTAGCCCAAAAAAACGACCATGTATAGTAAGGCATTTTTATAATAATAATAATAATAATACATTTTATTTATAAGCGCCTTTCAAGACACCCAAGGACACTTTACAATAACAAAAAACACAAAACAATACAAAACAATACGTTTTTTAGCTGAAAAAAACGACCATGTATAGTAAGGCATTTTTAGCCCAAAAAAACGACCATGTATAGTAAGGCATTTTTAGCTGAAAAAAACGACCATGTATAGTAACGCATTTTTAGCTGAAAAAATGACCATGTATAGTAAGGCGTTTTAACCGAAAAACGACCATGTATAGTAAGGCGTTTTAACCCGAAAAACGACCATATAGTAAGGCGTTTTAACCCGAAAAAAACGACCATGTATAGTAAGGCATTTTTAGCTTAAAAAAAAAACGACCATGTATAGTAAGGTGTTTTTAGGCGAAAAAACGACCATGTTTAGTAAGGCGTTTTAACCCAAAAACGACCATGTATAGTAAGGCGTTTTTAGCGAAAAAACGACCATGTATAGTAAGGCGTTTTAGGCGAAAAAACGACCATGTATAGTAAGGCGTTTCAAGCGAAAAAGCGACCATGTATAGTAAGGCGTTTTTAGCGAAAAAACGACCATGTATAGTAAGGCGTTTTAGCGAAAAAACAACCATGTATAGTAAGGCGATTTTAGCGAAAAACGACCATGTATAGTAAGGCGATTTTAGCGAAAAACGACCATGTATAGTAAGGCGTTTTAGACGGAAAAACGACCATGTATAGTAAGGCGATTTTAGCGAAAAAACGACCATGTATAGTAAGGCGTTTTAACCGAAAAACGACCATGTATAGTAAGGCATTTTTAGCCCAAAAAACGACCATGTATAGTAAGGCATTTTTAGCTGAAAAAACGACCATGTATAGTAAGGCATTTTTAGCCCAAAAAACGACCATGTATAGTAAGGCGATTTTAGCTGAAAAAGCGACCATGTATAGTAAGGCGTTTTAGGCGAAAAAAACGACCATGTATAGTAAGGCGATTTTAGCGAAAAAAACGACCATGTATAGTAAGGCGATTTTAGCCGAAAAAAACGACCATGTTTAGTAGGCGTTTTAACCCGGAAAAAACGACCATTTATAGTAAGGCGTTTTTAGCCCAAAAAAACGACCATGTATAGTAAGGCGTTTTAACCGAAAAACGACCATGTATAGTAAGGCGTTTTAACCGGAAAAACGACCATTTAGTAAGGCGTTTTAACCGAAAAAACGACCATTTATAGTAGGGCATTTTTAGCTGATAAAAACGACCATGTATATTAAGGCGTTTTAGACGGAAAAAACGACCATGTATAGTAAGGCGTTATTAACTGAAAAAAACGACCCTGTATAGTAAGGCGTTTTAACCCCAAAATAACGAGCATGTATAGTAAGGTGTTTTTAGACGAAAACAACGACCATGTATAGTAAGGCGTTTTAACCCGAAAAAAAAGACCATGTATAGTAAGGTGTTTTAACCCGAAAAAAACGACCATGTATCGTAAAGCGTTTTTAGCCGACAAAACGACCATGTATAGTAAGGCGTTTTCAGTGGAAAAAAATGACCCACCAATTAGAGAACACCTAATATGCATACTCCCCCTTTCCAACAATCACAGCATGTTATCGTCATGCTCCACCCACTTTCACAGCTATCAGCGAATCATCAGCCATCATTCCAGCCAGGCCCCACCCACTTTCCCGCATTTTTCTGCCTGGAAAAAAAATCCAGGAAAGAAAATCTTTGGGAAAAAAAAAAAATTCAGAAAAAAGTTTAGAAAAAAACAGAAAATAGTTTTGTTTATTTTTGTTCTTAAGTTAGATTGTGGTGATGTGTCTAAAAATGAAGTTGAGTTGAAGTGTTCTTTGTAATCAAGCTTTATTTATTTTGCAGAGTAGACAATCACATAAGCAGAGGAAAAAGTTGCAAGTTGGATGGCAGTCTGATTGTTGCTAAGCGGCGAAGTGGTCAGCTCTTGAGAAGAACGTGGGACAGGTGTGTTGACCTGAGAGGAAAGGCATCGGTGAGTTACACGCAAGTCAATTTCTTGTGCAGACAAAGATGTGTTGGGCATGAAACTTACCAGGGAGATAGACTGTTGGGTCTTTCGAGAGCAGGAAGCCGATCATGTTTCCTGCTGCCTGAGGGAGGAAAAAAAAAGTCAAAATCGTAGTCATGATGGTGCATTGAACGAGTGTAAATGTCTCCTACTTTTCAAGCTGGCCCAAAGTTTGACTTCAGCACCTTGCCAATAACAGGAAGAAGAGCAAAAAGTGTTGCCTGCAGGTCTGTGCTCGTAGGTGGACTCTGGCGGTGAGCAGGTGACTCCCTCTTGTGGCACGGAGGACCCAAGAACAATCTTCCTTCAACTCTGAAAAATGAAATGAGGCTTGTTGTGTTGGGTCTGTCTCAGTGACAGACTGAGGCTGCTGTTGTTTTCTTCTCTGATCAAAACAATGTTGTCTTTTCCTCTGATCAAAACAGTGTCTCCACGAATTGCACCCTATTAAAAATATTCATTCCGTGTCTTTTGTGCATTTTTTCACTTGGAAATTATCCCGCGGCCTGATCAAACCTCCTTGCGGGCCGGTTCCGGCCGTATGTTATACACCCCTGATGAATAGTAAGGCGTTTTTAGCGGAAAAAAACGACCATGTATAGTAAGGCATTTTGACCCGAAAAAAACGACCATGTATTGCAAGGCATTTTTTGCCCAAAAAATGACCATGTATAGAAGGCGTTTTTAGCCGAAAAAAACCAAACGTATAGTAAGGCGTTTTTTGACGAAAAAAAAACGACCATGTATAGTAAGGCATTTTTAGCTGAAAAAACGACCATGTATAGTAAGGCATTTTAACCCGAAAAAAACGACCATGTATATAGTAAGGCGTTTTTAGACGGAAAAAAAACACCATGTATAGTAGGGCGTTTTAACCCGAAAAAAACGACCATGTATAGTAAGATGTTTTTAGCCGAAAAAAACAACATAGTATAGAAAGGCGTTTTTAGCCGAAAAAAACGAAGAAAAAAACAACATAGTATAGTAAGGCATTTTTAGCTGAAAAAAATGCCATACTATAGTAAGGCGTTTTTAGCCGAAAGAAACGACATAGTAGAGTAAGGCGTTTTTAGCCGAAAAAAACAACATAGTATAGAAAGGCTTTTTTAGCCGAAAAAAACGACGAAAAAAACAACATAGTATACTAAGGCGTTTTTAGCTCAAAAAAACGATTTAAAAAAATGACATAGTATAGTAAGCGTTTTTAGCCGAAAAAAATGACATAGTATAGTAAGGCGTTTTGATGAAAAAAAACGACATAGTATAGTAAGGCGTTTTTAGCCGAAAAAACGACATAGTATAGTAAGGCTTTTTAGCTAAAAAAAAAAAAACACGAAAAAAACGACATAGTATAGTAAGGCATTTTTAGCCGAAAAAAAACGACATAGTATAGAAAGGCGTTTTTTAGCCGAAAAAAATGACATAGTATAGTAAGGCGTTTTGATGAAAAAAAACGACATAGTATAGTAAGGCGTTTTTAGCCGAAAAAACGACATAGTATAGTAAGGCTTTTTAGCCGAAAAAAAACGACATAGTATAGAAAGGCGTTTATAGCCGAAAAAAATCGAAATAATATAAAAAAACGACATAGTATAGTCAGCCGTTTTTGGCTGAAAAAAACGACGAAAAAAATGACATACTATAGTAAGGCGTTTTTAGCCGAAAGAAACGACATAGTATAGTAAGGTGTTTTTAGCCGAAAAAAACGACGAAAAAAACGACATAGTAGAGTAAGGCGTTTTTAGCTGAAAAAACCAACATAGTATAGAAAGGCTTTTTAGCCGAAAAAAACGACGAAAAAAACAACATAGTATAGTAAGCGTTTTTAGCCGAAAAAAACGACATAGTATAGTGAGGCGTTTTGATGAAAAAAACGACGAAAAAAATTACATACTATACTAAGGCGTTTTTAGCCGAAAGAAACAACATAGTATAGAAAGGCTTTTTTAGCCGAAAAAAACGACGAAAAAAACAACATAGTATACTAAGGCGTTTTTAGCTCAAAAAACGACGAAAAAAACGACATAGTATAGTAAGCGTTTTTAGCCGAAAAAAACGACATAGTATAGTGAGGCGTTTTGATGAAAAACGACGAAAAAATTACATACTATAGTAAGGCGTTTTTAGCCGAAAAAAACGACATACTATAGTAAGGCGTTTTTAGCCGAAAGAAACAACATAGTATAGAAAGGCTTTTTTAGCCGAAAAAAACGACGAAAAAAACAACATAGTATACTAAGGCGTTTTTAGCTCAAAAAACGACGAAAAAAACGACATAGTATAGTAAGCGTTTTTAGCCGAAAAAAACGACATAGTATAGTGAGGCGTTTTGATGAAAAAAACGACGAAAAAAATTACATACTATAGTAAGGCGTTTTTAGCCGAAAAAAACGACATACTATAGTAAGGCGTTTTTAGCCGAAAGAAACAACATAGTATAGAAAGGCGTTTTTAGCCGAAAAAAACCACATAGTATAGAAAGGCGTTTCGATGAAAAAAACGACGAAAAAAATTACATACTATAGTAAGGCGTTTTTAGCCGAAAGAAACGACATAGTATAGTAAGGCGTTTTTAGCGAAAAAGCGACATAGTATAGTAAGGCGTTTTAGCGAAAAAAGCGACATAGTATAGTAAGGCATTTTGATGAAAAAACGAGGAAAAAATTACATACTATAGTAAGGCGTTTTTAGCGAAAGAAACGACATAGTATAGTAAGGCATTTTTAGCTGAAAAAACGACATAGTACAGTAAGGCGTTTTAGCTGAAAAAAAAGCGAAAAAGCGACATAGTATAGTAAGGCGTTTTTAGCTGAAAAAAAGCGCGAAAAAATGACATACTATAGTAAGGCGTTTTTAGCGAAAAAACGACATAGTACAGTAAGGCGTTTTAGCTGAAAAAACGACATAGTATAGTAAGGCATTTTTAGCGAAAAAGCGACATAGTATAGTAAGGCGTTTTCAGCCAAAAACCGACATAGTACAGTAAGGCGTTTTTAGCCGAAAAAAACGACGAAAAAAAGCGACATAGTATAGTAAGGCGTTTTTAGCCGAAAAAAACGACATAGTATAGAAAGGCGTTTTCAGCCAAAAAAAACCGACATAGTACAGTAAGGCGTTTTTAGCCGAAAAAAACGACATAGTATAGAAAGGCGTTTTTAGCCGAAAAAAACGACATAGTATAGTAAGGCATTTTGATGAAAAAAACGAGGAAAAAAATTACATACTATAGTAAGGCGTTTTTAGCCGAAAGAAACGACATAGTATAGTAAGGCGTTTTTAGCTGAAAAAAACGACATAGTACAGTAAGGCGTTTTTAGCTGAAAAAAACGAAAAAAACGACATAGTATAGTAAGACGTTTTTAGCTGAAAAAAAAACGACGAAAAAAATGACATACTATAGTAAGGCGTTTTAGCGAAAAAACGACATAGTACAGTAAGGCGTTTTAGCTGAAAAAACGACATAGTATAGTAAGGCATTTTTAGCCGAAAAAAACGCCATAGTATAGAAAGGCGTTTTTAGCCGAAAAAAACGACGAAAAAAACAACATAGTATAGTAAGCGTTTTTAGCCGAAAAAAACGACATAGTATAGTGAGGCGTTTTGATGAAAAAAACGACGAAAAAAATTACATACTATACTAAGGCGTTTTTAGCGAAAAAACAACATAGTATAGAAAGGCTTTTTAGCGAAAAAGCGACGAAAAAACAACATAGTATACTAAGGCGTTTTAGCTCAAAAACGACGAAAAAGCGACATAGTATAGTAAGCGTTTTTAGCGAAAAAGCGACATAGTATAGTGAGGCGTTTTGATGAAAAAAGCGACGAAAAAATTACATACTATAGTAAGGCGTTTTTAGCCGAAAAAAACGACATACTATAGTAAGGCGTTTTTAGCCGAAAGAAACAACATAGTATAGAAAGGCTTTTTTAGCCGAAAAAAACGACGAAAAAAACGACATAGTATAGAAAGGCGTTTTTAGCCGAAAAAAACCACATAGTATAGAAAGGCGTTTCGATGAAAAAAACGACGAAAAAAATTACATACTATAGTAAGGCGTTTTTAGCCGAAAGAAACGACATAGTATAGTAAGGCGTTTTTAGCCGAAAAAAACGACATAGTATAGTAAGGCGTTTTTAGCCGAAAAAAACGACATAGTATAGTAAGGCATTTTGATGAAAAAAACGAGGAAAAAAATTACATACTATAGTAAGGCGTTTTTAGCCGAAAGAAACGACATAGTATAGTAAGGCGTTTTTAGCTGAAAAAAACGACATAGTACAGTAAGGCGTTTTTAGCTGAAAAAAACGAAAAAAACGACATAGTATAGTAAGACGTTTTTAGCTGAAAAAAAAACGACGAAAAAAATGACATACTATAGTAAGGCGTTTTTAGCCGAAAGAAACGACATAGTACAGTAAGGCGTTTTTAGCTGAAAAAAAACGACATAGTATAGTAAGGCATTTTTAGCCGAAAAAAACGACATAGTATAGTAAGGCGTTTTCAGCCAAAAAAACCCGACATAGTACAGTAAGGCGTTTTTAGCCGAAAAAAACGACGAAAAAAAGCGACATAGTATAGTAAGGCGTTTTTAGCCGAAAAAAACGACATAGTATAGAAAGGCGTTTTCAGCCAAAAAAAACCGACATAGTACAGTAAGGCGTTTTTAGCCGAAAAAAACGACATAGTATAGAAAGGCGTTTTTAGCCGAAAAAAACGACATAGTATAGTAAGGCATTTTGATGAAAAAAACGAGGAAAAAAATTACATACTATAGTAAGGCGTTTTTAGCCGAAAGAAACGACATAGTATAGTAAGGCGTTTTTAGCTGAAAAAAACGACATAGTACAGTAAGGCGTTTTTAGCTGAAAAAAACGAAAAAAACGACATAGTATAGTAAGACGTTTTTAGCTGAAAAAAAAACGACGAAAAAAATGACATACTATAGTAAGGCGTTTTTAGCCGAAAGAAACGACATAGTACAGTAAGGCGTTTTTAGCTGAAAAAAAACGACATAGTATAGTAAGGCATTTTTAGCCGAAAAAAACGCCATAGTATAGAAAGGCGTTTTTAGCCGAAAAAAACGACGAAAAAAAACAACATAGTATAGTAAGGCTTTTTTAGCCGAAAAAATGACATAGTACAGTAAGGCGTTTTTAGCTGAAAAAAACAACAACAAAAAATGACATAGTATAGTAAGGCATTTTTAGCCGAAAAAAACGACATAGTATAGTAAGGCGTTTTCAGCCATAAAAAACGACATAGTAAGGCGTTTTGATGAAAAAAAAAAAATACATTATAGTAAGGCGTTTTTAGCTAAAAAAAAGACAAAAAAACGACATAGTATAGTAAGGCGTTTTTAGCCGAAAAAAACGACACAGTATAGAAAGGCGTTTTTAGCTGAAAAAAACGACGAAAAAAACAACATAGTATAGTAAGGCGTTTTTAGCCGAAAAAAACGACATAGTACAGTAAGGCGTTTTTAGCTGAAAAAAAACGACAAAAAAACGACATAGTATAGTAAGGCGTTTTTAGCTGAAAAAAAACTACGAAAAAAACGATATAGTATATATAGTAGGGCGTTTTTAGCCGAAAAAAACGACCATGTATAGTAAGGCGTTTTTAGCCGAAAAAAACGACATAGTATAGTAAGGCGTTTTTAGCCGAAAAAAACAACAAAGTATAGTAAGGCGTTTTAGGCCGAAAAAAACAAAAAAACAAGCTAGTATAGTAAGGAGTTTTTCGCTGAAAAAAACGACCATGTGTAATAAGGTGTTTTTTGCGAAAAAAAACGACCATGTATCGTAAGGCGTTTTTTGACAAAAAAAACCAACCATGTATAGTCAGGCGTTTTAACCCCCAAAAAATGACCATGTATAGTAAGGCGTTTTAAACCGAAAAAACGACCATGTATAGTCGGGCGTTTTTAGCCCAAAAAAACGACCATGTATAGTCGGGCGTTTTTAGCCCAAAAACAACCATGTATAGTAAGGCGTTTTTAGGCGAAAAACGACCATGTATAGTAAGGCGTTTTAGCGAAAAAACGACATAGTATAGAAAGGCGTTTTAGCCAAAAAAAAGCAACGAAAAAAACAACATAGTATAGTAAGGCTTTTTAGCGAAAAAACGACATAGTACAGTAAGGCGTTTTTAGCTGAAAAAAAACAAAAAAAACGACATAGTATAGTAAGGCATTTTTAGCCGAAAAAACCGACATATTATAGTAAGGTGTTTTTAGCTAAAAAAAAAACGACGAAAAAAACGACATAGTATAGTAAGGCGTTTTTAGCCGAAAAAAACGACATAGTATAGAAAGGCGTTTTTATCCGAAAAAAACGACGAAAAAAAGCGACATAGTATAGTAAGGCGTTTTTAGCCGAAAAAAACGACATAGTAAGGCATTTTGATGAAAAAAAAAATGACATTATAGTAAGGCGTTTTTAGCTAAAAAGAAAACGACGAAAAAAATGACATAGTATAGTAAGGCGTTTTTAGCCGAAAAAAACGACATAGTACAGTAAGGCGTTTTTAGCTGAAAAAAATGACAAAAAAACGACATAGTATAGTAAGGTGTTTATAGCTGAAAAAAAAAAGACGAAAAAACGACATAGCATATATAGTAGGGCGTTTTTAGCCGAAAAAAACGACCATGTATAGTAAGGCGTTTTTAGCCGAAAAAAACGACATAGTATAGTAAGGCGTTTTTAGTCGAAAAAAAAGACCATGTATAGTAAGGCGTTTTTGGCCGAAAAAAAACAAAAAACAAGCTAGTATAGTAAGGAGTTTTTGCGAGAAAAAAAACGACCATGTATCATAAGGCATTTTTTGACAAAATAAAAAACAACCATGTATAGTCAGGCGTTTTAACCCCAAAAAAATGACCATGTATAGTAAGGCGTTTTAAACTGAAAAAAACCGACCATGTATAGTCGGGCGTTTTTAGCCCAAAAAAACAACCATGTATAGTAAGGCGTTTTAACCCGAAAAAAACGACCATTTATAGTAAGGCGTTTTTAGACGAAAAAAAACGACCATGTATAGTGAGGCATTTTTAGCCGAAAAAAACGTCATAGTATAGTAAGGCGTTTTTAGCCGAAAAAAACGACATAGTATAGAAAGGCGTTTTTAGCCGAAAAAAACGACGAAAAAAACAACATAGTATAGTAAGGCTTTTTTAGCCGAAAAAACGACATAGTACAGTAAGGCGTTTTTAGCTGAAAAAAACAACAAAAAAACGACATAGTATAATAAGGCATTTTTAGCCGAAAAAAACGACATAGTATAGAAAGGCGTTTTTAGCCAAAAAAAATGACGAAAAAAACAACAGTATAGTAAGGTGTTTTTAGCCAAAAAAAACGACATAGTACAGTAAGGCGTTTTTAGCCGAAAAAAACGACATAGTATAGTAAGGCATTTTGATGAAAAAAACGACGAAAAAAATTACATACTATAGTAAGGCGTTTTTAGCCGAAAGAAACAACATAGTATAGAAAGGCTTTTTTAGCCGAAAAAAACGACGAAAAAAACGACATAGTATAGAAAGGCGTTTTTAGCCGAAAAAAACGACATAGTATAGAAAGGCGTTTTGATGAAAAAAACGACGAAAAAAATTACATACTATAGTAAGGCGTTTTTAGCCGAAAGAAACGACATAGTATAGTAAGGCGTTTTTAGCCGAAAAAAACGACATAGTATAGTAAGGCGTTTTTAGCTAAAAAAATAAACACGAAAAAAACGACATAGTATAGTAAGGCGTTTTTAGCCGAAAAAAACGACATAGTATAGTAAGGCGTTTTTAGCTGAAAAAAACGACATAGTACAGTAAGGCGTTTTTAGCTGAAAAAAACGACATAGTATAGTAAGGCATTTTTAGCCGAAAAAAACGACATAGTATAGTAAGGCGTTTTCAGCCAAAAAAACCCAACATAGTACAGTAAGGCGTTTTTAGCCGAAAAAAACGACGAAAAAAAGCGACATAGTATAGTAAGGCGTTTTTAGCCGAAAAAAACGACATAGTATAGAAAGGCGTTTTCAGCCAAAAAAAACCGACATAGTACAGTAAGGCGTTTTTAGCCGAAAAAAACGACATAGTATAGAAAGGCGTTTTTAGCCGAAAAAAACGACATAGTATAGTAAGGCATTTTGATGAAAAAAACGAGGAAAAAAATTACATACTATAGTAAGGCGTTTTAGCGAAAAAACGACATAGTATAGTAAGGCGTTTTTAGCTGAAAAAACGACATAGTACAGTAAGGCGTTTTTAGCTGAAAAAACGAAAAAACGACATAGTATAGTAAGGCGTTTTTAGCTGAAAAAAACGACGAAAAAAATGACATACTATAGTAAGGCGTTTTTAGCCGAAAGAAACGACATAGTACAGTAAGGCGTTTTTAGCTGAAAAAAGCGACATAGTATAGTAAGGCATTTTAGCGAAAAAACGCCATAGTATAGAAAGGCGTTTTTAGCCGAAAAAAACGACGAAAAAACAACATAGTATAGTAAGGCTTTTTAGCGAAAAAATGACATAGTACAGTAAGGCGTTTTAGCTGAAAAAACAACAACAAAAATGACATAGTATAGTAAGGCGTTTTTAGCGAAAAAACGACACTGTATAGAAAGGCGTTTTAGCGAAAAACGACGAAAAAACAACATAGTATAGTAAGGCGTTTTTAGCGAAAAAAGCGACATAGTACAGTAAGGCGTTTTTAGCTGAAAAAACGACAAAAACGACATAGTATAGTAAGGCGTTTTAGCTGAAAAAACTACTGAAAAAACGATATAGTATATATAGTAGGGCGTTTTAGCGAAAAAACGACCATGTATAGTAAGGCGTTTTAGCGAAAAAACGACATAGTATAGTAAGGCGTTTTTAGCGAAAAAACAACAAAGTATAGTAAGGCGTTTTAGGCCGAAAAAAACCAAAAAACAAGCTAGTATAGTAAGGAGTTTTTCGCTGAAAAAAACGACCATGTGTAATAAGGTGTTTTTGTGCGAAAAAAAAACGACCATGTATCGTAAGGCGTTTTTTGACAAAAAAAACCAACCATGTATAGTCAGGCGTTTTAACCCCCAAAAAATGACCATGTATAGTAAGGCGTTTTAAACCGAAAAAACCGACCATGTATAGTAAGGCGTTTTAGCCCAAAAACGACCATGTATAGTCGGGCGTTTTTAGCCCAAAAAAACAACCATGTATAGTAAGGCGTTTTTAGACGAAAAAAAACGACCATGTATAGTAAAGCGTTTTTAGCCGAAAAAAACGACATAGTATAGAAAGGCGTTTTTAGCCAAAAAAAACGACGAAAAAAACGACATAGTACAGTAAGGCGTTTTTAGCTGAAAAAAACAACAAAAAAACGACATAGTATAGTAAGGCATTTTTAGCCGAAAAACGACATAGTATAGAAAGGCGTTTTTAGCCAAAAATGACGAAAAAAACAACAGTATAGTAAGGCGTTTTTAGCCGAAAAAAACGACATAGTACAGTAAGGCGTTTTTAGCCGAAAAAAACAAAAAAACGACATAGTATAGTAAGGCATTTTTAGCCGAAAAAACCGACATATTATAGTAAGGTGTTTTTAGCTAAAAAAAAAACAACGAAAAAACGACATAGTATAGTAAGGCGTTTTAGCCGAAAAAAACGACATAGTATAGAAAGGCGTTTTTAGCCGAAAAAAACGACGAAAAAAAGCGACATAGTATAGTAAGGCGTTTTTAGCCGAAAAAAACGACATAGTAAGGCGTTTTGATGAAAAAAAAAATGACATTATAGTAAGGCGTTTTTAGCTAAAAAGAAAACGACGAAAAAAATGACATAGTATAGTAAGGCGTTTTAGCGAAAAAACGACATAGTACAGTAAGGCGTTTTAGCTGAAAAAAATGACAAAAAAACGACATAGTATAGTAAGGTGTTTATAGCTGAAAAAAAAAGACGAAAAAACGACATAGCATATATAGTAGGGCGTTTTTAGCCGAAAAAAACGACATAGTATAGTAAGGCATTTTTAGCCGAAAAAAACGACAAAGTATAGTAAGGCGTTTTTAGTCGAAAAAAAAGACCATGTATAGTAAGGCGTTTTTGGCCGAAAAAAAACAAAAAACAAGCTAGTATAGTAAGGAGTTTTTGCGAGAAAAAAAACGACCATGTATCATAAGGCGTTTTTTGACAAAATAAAAAACAACCATGTATAGTCAGGCGTTTTAACCCCAAAAAAATGACCATGTATAGTAAGGCGTTTTAAACTGAAAAAAACCGACCATGTATAGTCGGGCGTTTTTAGCCCAAAAAAACAACCATGTATAGTAAGGCGTTTTAACCCGAAAAAACCGACCATTTATAGTAAGGCGTTTTTAGATGAAAGAAAACAAAAAACAAGCTAGTATAGTAAGGAGTTTTTGCGAGAAAAAAAACGACCATGTATCATAAGGCGTTTTTTGACAAAATAAAAAACAACCATGTATAGTCAGGCGTTTTAACCCCCAAAAAATGACCATGTATAGTAAGGCGTTTTAAACTGAAAAAAACCGACCATTTATAGTAAGGCGTTTTTAGACGAAAAAAAACGACCATGTATAGTGAGGCATTTTTAGCCGAAAAAAACGTCATAGTATAGTAAGGCGTTTTTAGCTGAAAAAAAACGACGAAAAAAACGATAATAGTATATATAGTAGGGCGTTTTTAGCGAAAAAACGACCATGTATAGTAAGGCGTTTTTAGCCGAAAAAAACGACAGTATAGTAAGGCATTTTTAGCCGAAAAAAACGACGAAAAAAAGCGAAATAGTATAGTAAGGCGTTTTTAGCCGAAAAAAACGACATAGTATAGAAAGGCGTTTTTAGCCGAAAAAAACGACGAAAAAAAGCGACATAGTATAGTACAGCGTTTTTAGCCGAAAAAAATCGACATAATATATAGTAAGGCGTTTTTAGCCCCAAAAAAACGACCATGTATAGTAAGGCGTTTTTAGCCGAAAAAAACAACATAGTATAGAAAGGCGTTTTTAGCCGAAAAAAACGACGAAAAAACGATATAGTATATATAGTAGGGCGTTTTTAGCCGAAAAAAACGACCATGTATAGTAAGGCGTTTTTAGCCGAAAAAAACGACATAGTATAGTAAGGCGTTTTTAGCCGAAAAAAACACCAAAGTATAGTAAGGCGTTTTAGGCCGAAAAAAACAAAAAAACAAGCTAATATAGTAAGGCGTTTTTAGCCGAAAAAAACGACACAGTATAGAAAGGCGTTTTTAGCCGAAAAAAACGACGAAAAAAACAACATAGTATAGTAAGGCGTTTTTAGCCGAAAAACGACATAGTACAGTAAGGCGTTTTTAGCTGAAAAAAAACGACAAAAAAACGACATAGTATAGTAAGGCGTTTTTAGCTGAAAAAAAACTACGAAAAAAACGATATAGTATATATAGTAGGGCGTTTTTAGCGAAAAAACGACCATGTATAGTAAGGCGTTTTAGCGAAAAAACGACATAGTATAGTAAGGCGTTTTTAGCCGGAAAAAACAACAAAGTATAGTAAGGCGTTTTAGGCCGAAAAAAACAAAAAAACAAGCTAGTATAGTAAGGAGTTTTTCGCTGAAAAAAACGACCATGTGTAATAAGGTGTTTTTGCGCGAAAAAAAAAACGACCATGTATCGTAAGGCGTTTTTTGACAAAAAAAACCAACCATGTATAGTCAGGCGTTTTAACCCCCAAAAAATGACCATGTATAGTAAGGCGTTTTAAACCGAAAAAACGACCATGTATAGTCGGGCGTTTTTAGCCCAAAAAAACGACCATGTATAGTCGGGCGTTTTTAGCCCAAAAAAACAACCATGTATAGTAAGGCGTTTTTAGACGAAAAAAAACGACCATGTATAGTAAAGCGTTTTTAGCCGAAAAAAACGACATAGTATAGAAAGGCGTTTTTAGCCAAAAAAAACGACGAAAAAAACGACATAGTACAGTAAGGCGTTTTTAGCTGAAAAAAACAACAAAAAAACGACATAGTATAGTAAGGCATTTTTAGCCGAAAAAAACGACATAGTATAGAAAGGCGTTTTTAGCCAAAAAAATGACGAAAAAAACAACAGTATAGTAAGGCGTTTTTAGCCGAAAAAAACGACATAGTACAGTAAGGCGTTTTAGCGAAAAAACCAAAAAACGACATAGTATAGTAAGGCATTTTTAGCCGAAAAAACCGACATATTATAGTAAGGTGTTTTTAGCTAAAAAAAAAACAACGAAAAAAACGACATAGTATAGTAAGGCGTTTTTAGCCGAAAAAAACGACATAGTATAGAAAGGCGTTTTTAGCGAAAAACGACTAAAAAAGCGACATAGTATAGTAAGGCGTTTTTAGCCGAAAAAAACGACATAGTAAGGCGTTTTGATGAAAAAAAAAATGACATTATAGTAAGGCGTTTTTAGCTAAAAAGAAAACGACGAAAAAAATGACATAGTATAGTAAGGCGTTTTTAGCCGAAAAAAACGACATAGTACAGTAAGGCGTTTTTAGCTGAAAAAAATGACAAAAAAACGACATAGTATAGTAAGGTGTTTATAGCTGAAAAAAAAAAGACGAAAAAACGACATAGCATATATAGTAGGGCGTTTTTAGCCGAAAAAAACGACCATGTATAGTAAGGCGTTTTAGCCGAAAAAAACGACATAGTATAGTAAGGCATTTTTAGCCGAAAAAAACGACAAAGTATAGTAAGGCGTTTTTAGTCGAAAAAAAAGACCATGTATAGTAAGGCGTTTTTGGCCGAAAAAAAACAAAAAACAAGCTAGTATAGTAAGGAGTTTTTGCGAGAAAAAAAACGACCATGTATCATAAGGCGTTTTTTGACAAAATAAAAAACAACCATGTATAGTCAGGCGTTTTAACCCCAAAAAAATGACCATGTATAGTAAGGCGTTTTAAACTGAAAAAAACCGACCATGTATAGTCGGGCGTTTTTAGCCCAAAAAAACAACCATGTATAGTAAGGCGTTTTAACCGAAAAAAAACGACCATTTATAGTAAGGCGTTTTAGCGAAAAAAACAAAAAACAAGCTAGTATAGTAAGGAGTTTTGCGAGAAAAAAAAACGACCATGTATCATAAGGCGTTTTTGACAAAATAAAAACAACCATGTATAGTCAGGCGTTTTAACCCCAAAAATGACCATGTATAGTAAGGCGTTTTAAACTGAAAAAACCGACCATTTATAGTAAGGCGTTTTTAGACGAAAAAACGACCATGTATAGTGA
The DNA here is from genome assembly GCA_026261675.1 of Hippocampus mohnikei. Classification (NCBI taxonomy): domain Eukaryota; kingdom Metazoa; phylum Chordata; class Actinopteri; order Syngnathiformes; family Syngnathidae; genus Hippocampus; species Hippocampus mohnikei. The sequence goes on from JAKGUB010000228.1 coordinate 2,139,010, forward strand.
GGCATTTTTAGCGAAAAAACGACATAGTATAGTAAGGCGTTTTTAGCTGAAAAAAAACGACGAAAAAAACGATAATAGTATATATAGTAGGGCGTTTTTAGCGAAAAAACGACCATGTATAGTAAGGCGTTTTTAGCCGGAAAAAACGACAGTATAGTAAGGCATTTTTAGCCGGAAAAAACGACGAAAAAAGCGAAATAGTATAGTAAGGCGTTTTAGCGAAAAAACGACATAGTATAGAAAGGCGTTTTAGCGAAAAACGACGAAAAAAAGCGACATAGTATAGTACAGCGTTTTTAGCCGAAAAAAATCTACATAATATATAGTAAGGCGTTTTTAGCCCCAAAAAAACGACCATGTATAGTAAGGCGTTTTTAGCCGAAAAAAACAACATAGTATAGAAAGGCGTTTTAGCGAAAAAACGACGAAAAACGATATAGTATATATAGTAGGGCGTTTTAGCCGAAAAAACGACCATAGTATAGTAAGGCGTTTTAGCGAAAAAAACGACATAGTATAGTAAGGCGTTTTTAGCCGAAAAAAACACCAAAGTATAGTAAGGCGTTTTAGGCCGAAAAAAACAAAAAAACAAGCTAATATAGTAAGGAGTTTTTCGCTGAAAAAAACGACCATGTGTAATAAGGTGTTTTTGCGCGAAAAAAAAACGACCATGTATCGTAAGGCGTTTTTTGACAAAAAAAAACAACCATGTATAGTCAGGCGTTTTAACCCCCAAAAAATGACCATGTATAGTAAGGCGTTTTAAACCGAAAAAAAACGACCAAGTATAGTCGGGCATTTTTAGCCCAATAAAACAACCATGTATAGTAAGGCGTTTTAACCCGAAAAAAACGACCATTTATAGTAAGGCGTTTTAGACTAAAAAAAACGACCATGTATAGTAAGGCGTTTTTAGCCGAGAAAAACGACATAGTATAGAAAGGCGTTTTTAGCCGGAAAAAACGACGAAAAAAAAAACATAGTATAGTAAGGCTTTTTTAGCCGAAAAAAACGACATAGTACAGTAAGGCGTTTTTAGCTGAAAAAACAACAAAAAAACGACATAGTATAGTAAGGCATTTTTAGCCGAAAAAAACGACATATTATAGTAAGGCGTTTTTAGCTAAAAAAAAACGACCAAAAAAGCGACATAGTATAGTAAGGCGTTTTAGCGAAAAAAAACGACATAGTATAGAAAGGCGTTTTAGCGAAAAAAAACGCATTTAAAAAAGCGACATAGTATAGTAAGGCGTTTTTAGCCGAAAAAAATCGACATAATATATAGTAAGGCGTTTGTAGCCCCAAAAAAACGACCATGTATAGTAAGGCGTTTTTAGCCGAAAAAAACAACATAGTATAGAAAGGCGTTTTTAGCCGAAAAAAACGAAGAAAAAAACAACATAGTATAGTAAGGCGTTTTTAGCCGAAAAAAATCGACATAATATATAGTAAGGCGTTTTTAGCTGAAAAAAACGACATAGTACAGTAAGGCGTTTTTAGCTGAAAAAAACGACATAGTAGAGTAAGGCGTTTTTAGCCGAAAAAAACGACGAAAAAAACAACATAGTATACTAAGGCGTTTTTAGCTAAAAAAAACGACGAAAAAAACGACATAGTAAAGTAAGCGTTTTTAGCCGAAAAAAACGACATAGTATAGTGAGGCGTTTTGATGAAAAAAACGACGAAAAAAACGACATAGTATACTAAGGCGTTTTTAGCTCAAAAAAACGATGAAAAAAACGACATAGTATAGTAAGGTGTTTTTAGCTGAAAAAAACGACATAGTAGAGTAAGGCGTTTTTAGCCGAAAAAAACGACGAAAAAAACGACATAGTATAGAAAGGCGTTTTTAGCCGAAAAAAACGAAGAAAAAAACAACATAGTATAGTAAGGCGTTTTTAGCCGAAAAAAATCGACATAATATATAGTAAGGCGTTTTTAGCTGAAAAAAACGACATAGTACAGTAAGGCGTTTTTAGCTGAAAAAAACGAAATACTATAGTAAGGCGTTTTTAGCGAAAAAACGACTATGTATAGTAAGGCGTTTTTAGCGAAAAAAACGACATAGTACAGTAAGGCGTTTTAGCTGAAAAAACGAAAAAAACGACATAGTATAGTAAGGCGTTTTTAGCTGAAAAAAATGACATACTATATAGTAAGGCGTTTTTAGCCGAAAGAAACGACATAGTATAAGACGTTTTGATGAAAAAAAACGACAAAAAAAATTACATACTATAGTAAAGCATTTTTAGCCGAAAGAAACGACATAGTAGAGTAAGGCGTTTTTAGCCGAAAAAAACGACGAAAAAAACGACATAGTAAAGTAAGCGTTTTTAGCCGAAAAAAACGACGTAGTATAGTGAGGCGTTTTGATGAAAAAAACGACGAAAAAAACAACATAGTATACTAAGGCGTTTTTAGCTCAAAAAAACGATGAAAAAAACGACATAGTATAGTAAGCGTTTTTAGCCGAAAAAAACCACATAGTATAGTAAGGCATTTTGATGAAAAAAACGACGAAAAAAATTACATACTATAGTAAGGCGTTTTTAGCCGAAAGAAACGACATAGTATAGTAAGGCGTTTTTAGCCGAAAAAAAACGACATAGTATAGAAAGGCGTTTTTAGCCGAAAAAAATCTACATAATATATAGTAAGGCGTTTTTAGCTGAAAAAAACAACATAGTATAGTAAGGTGTTTTTAGCTGAAAAAAACGACGAAAAACATGACATAGTATAGTAAGGCATTTTTAGCCGAAAGAAACGACATAGTATAGTAAGGCGTTTTGACGAAAAAAAAACGACACAGTATAGTAAGGCGTTTTTAGGCGAAAAAAACGACATAGTATAGTAAGGCGTTTTTAGCTAAAAAGAAACGACGAAAAAAACGTCATAGTATAGTAAAGCGTTTTTAGCCAAAAAAAACAACAGTATAGAAAGGCGTTTTTAGCCGAAAAAAATCGACATAATATATAGTAAGGCGTTTTTAGCCCCAAAAAAAACACCATGTATAGTAAGGCGTTTTAGCCGGAAAAAACAACATAGTATAGAAAGGCGTTTTAGCGAAAAAACGAAGAAAAAACAACATAGTATAGTAAGGCGTTTTAGCGAAAAAATCGACATAATATATAGTAAGGAGTTTTTAGCTGAAAAAAACGACATAGTACAGTAAGGCGTTTTTAGCTGAAAAAAACGAAAAAAACGACATAGTATAGTAAGGCGTTTTTAGCTGAAAAAAATGACATACTATAGTAAGGCGTTTTTAGCCGAAAGAAACGACATAGTATAATGAGACGTTTTGATGAAAAAAAACGACAAAAAAAAATTACATACTATAGTAAAGCATTTTTAGCCGAAAGAAACGACATAGTAGAGTAAGGCGTTTTTAGCCGAAAAAAACGACGAAAAAAACAACATAGTATACTAAGGCGTTTTTAGCTCAAAAAAACGACGAAAAAAACGACATAGTATAGTAAGCGATTTTAGCCGAAAAAAACGACATAGTATAGTGAGGCGTTTTGATGAAAAAAACGACGAAAAAAATTACATACTATAGTAAGGCGTTTTTAGCCGAAAGAAACGACATAGTTTAGTAAGGTGTTTTTAGCCGAAAAAAACGACATAGTAGAGTAAGGCGTTTTTAGCCGAAAAAAACAACATAGTATAGAAAGGCTTTTTAGCCGAAAAAAACGACGAAAAAAACAACATAGTATACTAAGGCGTTTTTAGCTAAAAAAAAACACGAAAAAAATGACATAGTATAGTAAGGCATTTTTAGCCGAAAAAAACAACATAGTATAGAAAGGCGTTTTTAGCCGAAAAAAATCGACATAATATATAGTAAGGCGTTTTTAGCTGAAAAAAACGAAAAAAACGACATAGTAAAGTAAGGCGTTTTTAGCTGAAAAAAAACAACATAGTATAGAAAGGCTTTTTAGCCGAAAAAAACGACGAAAAAAACAACATAGTATACTAAGGCGTTTTTAGCTAAAAAAAAACACGAAAAAAATGACATACTATAGTAAGGCGTTTTTAGCCGAAAAAAACGACATAGTACAGTAAGGCGTTTTGATGAAAAAAAAATGACATATTATAGTAAGGCGTTTTTAGCTAAAAAAAAAAACAACGAAAAAAACGACATAGTATAGTAAGGCGTTTTTAGCCGAAAAAAACGACATAGTATAGAACGGCGTTTTTAGCCGAAAAAAAAGACGAAAAAAAGCGACATAGTATAGTAAGGCGTTTTTAGCCGAAAATAACGACATAGTATAGAAAGGCATTTTTAGCCGAAAAAAACGACATAGTATAGTAAGGCGTTTTCAGCCATAAAAAACGACATAGTAAGGCGTTTTGATGGAAAAAAAATGACATTATAGTAAGGCGTTTTTAGCTAAAAAAAAGACGAAAAAAACGACATAGTATAGTAAGGCGTTTTTAGCCGAAAAAAAACGACATAGTATAGAAAGGCGTTTTTAGCCGAAAAAAATGACGAAAAAAACAACATAGTATAGTAAGGCGTTTTTAGCCGAAAAAAACGACATAGTACAGTAAGGCGTTTTTAGCTGAAAAAAAAGACAAAAAAACGACATAGTATAGTAAGGCGTTTTTAGCTGAAAAAAAAAACTACGAAAAAAACGATATAGTATATATAGTAGGGCGTTTTTAGCCGAAAAAAACGACCATTTATAATAAGGCGTTTTTAGCCGAAAAAAACGACATAGTATAGTAAGGCATTTTTAGCCGAAAAAAACGACGAAGTATAGTAAGGCGTTTTTAGCCGAAAAAAACAAAAAAAACAAGCTAGTATAGTAAGGAGTTTTTCGCTGAAAAAAACGACCATATGTAATAAGGTGTTTTTGCGCAAAAAAAAACGACCATGTATCATAAGGCGTTTTTTGACAAAAAAAACCAACCATGTATAGTCAGGCGTTTTAACCCCCAAAAAATGACCATGTATAGTAAGGCGTTTTAAACCGAAAAAAAACGACCATGTATAGTCGGGCGTTTTTAGCCCAAAAAAACAACCATGTATAGTAAGGCGTTTTAACCAGAAAAAAACGACCATTTATAGTAAGGCGTTTTTAGACGAAAAAAAAACGACCATGTATAGTAAGGCATTTTTAGCCGAAAAAAACGACAAAGTATAGTAAGGCATTTTTAGCCGGAAAAAACGACATAGTATAGTAAGGCGTTTTCAGCCAAAAAAAAACGAAGAAAAAAACAACATAGTATAGTAAGGCGTTTTTAGCCGAAAAAAATCGACATAATATATAGTAAGGCGTTTTTAGCTGAAAAAAACGACATAGTACAGTAAGGCGTTTTTAGCTGAAAAAAACGAAATACTATAGTAAGGCGTTTTTAGCCGAAAGAAACGACTATGTATAGTAAGGCGTTTTTAGCCGAAAAAAACGACATAGTACAGTAAGGCGTTTTTAGCTGAAAAAAACGAAAAAAACGACATAGTATAGTAAGGCGTTTTTAGCTGAAAAAAATGACATACTATATAGTAAGGCGTTTTTAGCCGAAAGAAACGACATAGTATAATAAGACGTTTTGATGAAAAAAAACGACAAAAAAAAATTACATACTATAGTAAAGCATTTTTAGCCGAAAGAAACGACATAGTAGAGTAAGGCGTTTTTAGCCGAAAAAAACGACGAAAAAAACAACATAGTATACTAAGGCGTTTTTAGCTAAAAAAAACGACGAAAAAAACGACATAGTAAAGTAAGCGTTTTTAGCCGAAAAAAACGACATAGTATAGTGAGGCGTTTTGATGAAAAAAACGACGAAAAAAACAACATAGTATACTAAGGCGTTTTTAGCTCAAAAAAACGATGAAAAAAACGACATAGTATAGTAAGCGTTTTTAGCCGAAAAAAACCACATAGTATAGTAAGGCATTTTGATGAAAAAAACGACGAAAAAAATTACATACTATAGTAAGGCGTTTTTAGCCGAAAGAAACGACATAGTATAGTAAGGCGTTTTTAAAAAAAACGACATAGTATAGTAAGGCGTTTTTAGCCGGAAAAAATCTACATAATATATAGTAAGGCGTTTTTAGCTGAAAAAAACAACATAGTATAGTAAGGTGTTTTTAGCTGAAAAAAACGACGAAAAACATGACATAGTATAGTAAGGCATTTTTAGCCGAAAGAAACGACATAGTATAGTAAGGCGTTTTGACGAAAAAAAAACGACACAGTATAGTAAGGCGTTTTTAGGCGAAAAAAACGACATAGTATAGTAAGGCGTTTTTAGCTAAAAAGAAACGACGAAAAAAACGTCATAGTATAGTAAAGCGTTTTTAGCCAAAAAAAACAACAGTATAGAAAGGCGTTTTTAGCCGAAAAAAATCGACATAATATATAGTAAGGCGTTTTTAGCCCCAAAAAAAACACCATGTATAGTAAGGCGTTTTAGCCGAAAAAAACAACATAGTATAGAAAGGCGTTTTTAGCCGAAAAAAACGAAGAAAAAAACAACATAGTATAGTAAGGCGTTTTTAGCCGAAAAAAATCGACATAATATATAGTAAGGAGTTTTTAGCTGAAAAAACGACATAGTACAGTAAGGCGTTTTTAGCTGAAAAAAACGAAAAAAACGACATAGTATAGTAAGGCGTTTTTAGCTGAAAAAAATGACATACTATAGTAAGGCGTTTTTAGCCGAAAGAAACGACATAGTATAATAAGACGTTTTGATGAAAAAAAACGACAAAAAAAAATTACATACTATAGTAAAGCATTTTTAGCCGAAAGAAACGACATAGTAGAGTAAGGCGTTTTTAGCGAAAAAACGACTAAAAACAACATAGTATACTAAGGCGTTTTAGCTAAAAAACGACGAAAAAAACGACATAGTATAGTAAGCGATTTTAGCCGAAAAAAACGACATAGTAGAGTAAGGCGTTTTTAGCCGAAAAAAACAACATAGTATAGAAAGGCTTTTTAGCCGGAAAAAACGACGAAAAAAACAACATAGTATACTAAGGCGTTTTAGCTAAAAAACACGAAAAAATGACATAGTATAGTAAGGCATTTTTAGCGAAAAAACAACATAGTATAGAAAGGCGTTTTAGCGAAAAAATCGACATAATATATAGTAAGGCGTTTTTAGCTGAAAAACGAAAAACGACATAGTAAAGTAAGGCGTTTTAGCTGAAAAAACGACGAAAAAATGACATACTATAGTAAGGCGTTTTAGCGAAAAAACGACATAGTACAGTAAGGCGTTTTGATGAAAAAAATGACATATTATAGTAAGGCGTTTTAGCTAAAAAAACAACGAAAAAAACGACATAGTATAGTAAGGCGTTTTTAGCCGAAAAAAACGACATAGTATAGTAATGGCGTTTTAGCTAAAAAAAGACTAAAAAGCGACATAGTATAGTAAGGCGTTTTTAGCCGAAAATAACGACATAGTATAGAAAGGCATTTTTAGCCGAAAAAAACGACATAGTATAGTAAGGCGTTTTCAGCCATAAAAAACGACATAGTAAGGCGTTTTGATGGAAAAAAAATGACATTGTCACGTTGCGTGGTGGTGGTGGACCCCAAAGAGCAGGCAGGAGGAAGGAGCAGGGTGTACTAGACGAATTGTATTTAATAAAACACAGAAAACTAAATCCAAAACAAAGTCCAAAGTATCAAACAAAACGCATGACTGAAGATAAAAACTCTAACAGAAAGATGATTGAAACAAACCTGACAGCAGCAAACAAACAAACATGACAGTGGCAAAAAGCTACAATGACCCGACACTGAATGCTCGGGGTGGGAGTCCTTTTAAAGCACTAATTGCCAAATGACCAACAGGTGTGCAGCTCAGGGAGAGCCCTGCAGTGGCACCTGTTGGTCCCAAACCGAATCATGACAGACATTATAGTAAGGCGTTTTTAGCTAAAAAAAAAGACGAAAAAAACGACATAGTATAGTAAGGCGTTTTTAGCCGAAAAAAACGACATAGTATAGTAAGGCGTTTTTAACCGAAAAAAAGACGAAAAAAACAACATAGTATAGTAAGGCGTTTTTAGCCGAAAAAACGACATAGTACAGTAAGGCGTTTTAGCTGAAAAAAGACAAAAAAACGACATAGTATAGTAAGGCGTTTTTAGCTGAAAAAACTACGAAAAAAACGATATAGTATATATAGTAGGGCGTTTTTAGCCAAAAAAAACGACCATTTATAATAAGGCGTTTTTAGCCGAAAAAAACGACATAGTATAGTAAGGCATTTTAGCCGAAAAAAACGACATAGTATAGTAAGGCGTTTTTAAAAAAACAAAAAAAACAAGCTAGTATAGTAAGGAGTTTTTAGCTGAAAAACGACCATATGTAATAAGGTGTTTTAGCAAAAAAACGACCATAGTATCATAAGGCGTTTTTGACAAAAACCAACCATGTATAGTCAGGCGTTTAACCCCCAAAAAATGACCATGTATAGTAAGGCGTTTTAAACCGAAAAAAAACGACCATGTATAGTCGGGCGTTTTTAGCCCAAAAAAACAACCATGTATAGTAAGGCGTTTTAACCAGAAAAAAACGACCATTTATAGTAAGGCGTTTTTAGACGAAAAAAAAACGACCATGTATAGTAAGGCATTTTTAGCCGAAAAAAACGACAAAGTATAGTAAGGCGTTTTTAGCCGGAAAAAACGACATAGTATAGTAAGGCGTTTTCAGCCAAAAAAAAACGACATAGTACAGTAAGGCGTTTTTAGCCGAAAAAAACGACGAAAAAAACAACATAGTATAGTAAGGCTTTTTAGCTGAAAAAATGACATAGTACAGTAAGGCGTTTTTAGCTGAAAACAACAAAAATGACATAGTATAGTAAGGCGTTTTTAGCCGGAAAAAACGACATAGTATAGTAAGGCGTTTTCAGCCAAAAAAAAACGACATAGTACAGTAAGGCGTTTTTAGCCGAAAAAAACGACGAAAAAAACAACATAGTATCGTAAGGCTTTTTTAGCTGAAAAAATGACATAGTACAGTAAGGCGTTTTTAGCTGAAAAAAACAACAAAAATGACATAGTATAGTAAGGCGTTTTTAGCCGAAAAAAATGACATAGTATAGTAAGGCATTTTTAGCCGAAAAAAACGACATAATATAGTAAGGCGTTTTCAGCCCAAAAAAAACGACATAGTAAGGCGTTTTGATGAAAAAAAAAAATGACATTATAGTAAGGCGTTTTTAGCTAAAAAGAAAACGACGAAAAAAATGACATAGTATAGTAAGGCGTTTTTAGCCGAAAAAAACCACATGGTATAGAAAGGCGTTTTTAGCCGAAAAAAATGACGAAAAAAACAACATAGTATAGTAAGGCGTTTTTAGCCAAAAAAAACGACATAGTACAGTAAGGCGTTTTTAGCTGAAAAAAAATGACAAAAACGACATAGTATAGTAAGGTGTTTTTAGCTGAAAAAAAAACGACGAAAAAAACGACATAGTATATATAGTAGGGCGTTTTTAGACGAAAAAAAAACGACCATGTATAGTAAGGCATTTTTAGCCGAAAAAAACGACAAAGTATAGTAAGGCGTTTTTAGCCGGAAAAAACGACATAGTATAGTAAGGCGTTTTCAGCCAAAAAAAACCGACATAGTACAGTAAGGCGTTTTTAGCCGAAAAAAACGACGAAAAAAACAACATAGTATCGTAAGGCTTTTTTAGCTGAAAAAATGACATAGTACAGTAAGGCGTTTTTAGCTGAAAAAAACAACAAAAATGACATAGTATAGTAAGGCGTTTTTAGCCGAAAAAAACGACATAATATAGTAAGGCGTTTTCAGCCCAAAAAAAACGACATAGTAAGGCGTTTTGATGAAAAAAAAAAAAGACATTATAGTAAGGCGTTTTTAGCTAAAAAGAAAACGACGAAAAAAATGACATAGTATAGTAAGGCGTTTTTAGCCGAAAAAAACCACATAGTATAGAAAGGCGTTTTTAGCCGAAAAAAATGACGAAAAAAACAACATAGTATAGTAAGGCGTTTTTAGCCAAAAAAAACGACATAGTACAGTAAGGCGTTTTTAGCTGAAAAAAAATGACAAAAAAACGACATAGTATAGTAAGGTGTTTTTAGCTGAAAAAAAAACGACGAAAAAAACGACATAGTATATATAGTAGGGCGTTTTTAGCCGAAAAAAACGACCATGTATAGTAAGGCGTTTTTATCCGAAAAAAACGACATAGTATAGTAAGGCATTTTTAGCCGAAAAAAAAACGACAAAGTATAGTAAGGCGTTTTTAGTCGAAAAAAAGACCATTTATAGTAAGGCGTTTTTAGCCGAAAAAAACAACAAAGTATAGTAAGGCATTTTAGGCCGAAAAAAAACAAAAAAACAAGCTAGTATAGTAAGGAGTTTTTCGCTGAAAAAAACGACCATGTGTAATAAGGTGTTTTTGCGCGAAAAAAAAAACGACCATGTATCGTAAGGCGTTTTTTGACAAAAAAAAACCAACCATGTATAGTCAGGCGTTTTAACCCCAAAAAAATGACCATGTATAGTAAGGCGTTTTAAACCGAAAAAAAACGACCATTTATAGTAAGGCGTTTTTAGACGAAAAAAAACGACCATGTATAGTAAGGCGTTTCAACCCGAAAAAAATGACCATGTACTGTATAGCATGGGTCTCAAACTCATTTTACATTGTGGGCCACATAGGGCCTTGGTCGATATCAAGTGGGCCGGACCATTAAAAATTATACCTTACGCTGCTCTAAATAACCAAAATAATGTTTTTCCTTTGTTTTGGTCTAAAGATGCACAAGAACACTCGGAAAATGTTGAAATTTAATGAACATGTATTTCACAAAACATTTCTAGAAGCACCTAAGATTTCCTTCGACAAATGTGCAATTTACTTTTATCATTCACATTCAGTCAAACCTCAGTCGGTTTTCGACCAAAAATTTTGAGTTTTTTATGCCTCGGATGACGAACAAATTTCAGTTCTCGAACAAACTGAGCGCACTTGAATGCACCATTTTACTCCTCTAGCCTTCCTTACACAAGGAAGTGACGCTTCCTCGGGTAGACGAGGAAGTGATGCGTCCTCGTGTTGCTTTCCATGTGAGCAGACGTGTTGAATAAACTTTTTTTTTTTAAAGAGCATGGTTTCGGTTTTCGAACAATTCGGTTTTTGAAAAGCTTTCTGGAACTGATTATGGATGAAAACCGAGGTTTGACTTTATCTGCCTTGCAACTGATCCCACTGACTGTACAAAGGCACAAAACCTTCACAAGTAATTGGTCTTGAAAAATATAGTAATGCACTTTTAAGATTTAACCAGATATCTAAAGAAATGAATTTTTAAACCATTTACACGAGCATATAAAATCCAAATGTAATCCCTGCCTACACCTTACAAACTAAGGAGAGTGCTATAATATGTGTAAAGAATAAAGTATTCACATGTCCTTGATATTGTCTGCTGTGTTGGGTCTGTCTCAGTGCCAGACTGAGGCTGCTGGTGTGTTCTTCGCTGATCAAAACAGTGTGTCCGGATATTCCATGAATTGCACTTTAATAAAAATATTCATTCCGTGTCTTTCATGCATTTTTTCACTTTTAAATTATCCTGCGGGCCTGATCAAACCTCCTTGGGGGCCGTTACCGGCCCCTGGGCCGTATGTTTCACCACGGTTCTTGTCGATTGTGAATAAAGTGAAAATAAAACACCCATTACTCACAATACCAAAACGTGCAAGCCAACTTTATTCATTGTTTCAAGATGCTTTGTTGATCAGGGCAACTCCGCTGGAAAAGGTGAGACGCAAGTTTCGTCTGGATGCTTGCGGGTTGCCCTCTGCTGGTCCCAATGGGGCCATGGGCTGAAGAACCTGCAAAACCCAAAGGATCGCGGTGAAATCAAACTTCGTTTCAGATTGGGGAGGAAATATTGTATGACTTTCTGAGGGCCCCGATAACTTTTCCCCGTCATCAGAAACATTTCGGTCTCAAACTCCAGCAGAAGGCCTGCCATTGGCAAGGGGAAACAATAATCATGCTTTGTCAATCCGACCGTACGCAGCGATGAAAAAAAATATACGATTGAGGATTAGTTTTGCTGGTTTGCCGTGACAATAGTAGCGATCGGCGACGGCATTGTCGTTGGCTACCAGCAGGTGAGACGATCTGGATTTGAGCCAAAATGGTCTTTGTGAGATTGGTTCACAATTGGAGGGGGTTGTAATACGTCGTACATGATTTGAAATGATTTTTAAAAAACGTATAAAATACGGGCAAAACGTACACGTTGACAGGTAGGTATGCTTCTGTCTGTGGCTGCGCAGACGCGACGGAGCATGTGCTCAGCGTGCACTCCGCGCAGTACCTTCCAAGCCCCTCGCCCCTCCCCTTTCTCTTCTGGTCTACCTCTCTGAGCACGGCAGCTGAGCCACTGCCAAACCTCGCTTCAGACACGTGACAGAGAGAGAGAGAGAGAGAGAGAGAGAGAGAGAGAGAGAGAGAGAGAGAGAGAGAGAGAGAGAGAGAGAGAGAGAGAGAGAGAGAGAGAGAAGCAAAATGACAGAGCCGGATCTAGAGGGAGGGTGTCACTTCAGAGAGCCGGCTCTTCGTACCGGCTCGTTCGCGACCGACACATCACTACAGTACTCTCAACACTGCAGCCCTGAAGAAAATCTGAATTACCGGTACCTTTAAACGTAAATCTAAATTTGCACTGGAGGTCTTCAAATGTTTAAAATACTTACAGATGTTGGGGGGCGTTTTATATAAATTCCCTTTCACTGTATTCTGCATTAAGTCAAAATGGCATGGCTGAGCGCAGTTAAACACTTTATTGGAAGCAGTTCGGTCATGGTTCGTGATCCCAAGAGAATAATTGCCCAAGTCTTGTTCTTTTTTTAAACTTTGTGTCACAGTATACCAAAGAAATAATGTACTTGCTAAAATACTTCTTTACATCTGTGTAGATTCTCAGTCATCCAGGTCCCAAAGCTGCTTGGCAATTGGACGACAGCAACTATATTATTACTGTATTAGCCTGACGGTTTGCTCATGTTCTTGTCAAATAAAGTCCTAAAAGGCTAATTTATGTGTAATTATTTAATGTAGCCCATCACCACCTATTTTTAGGGCATGACTCACACTACAGACCCATGAGGGGGTCCAATCCCACACATACATCAGGCTGCGGTGGGCCATGAAGCTCAGGTTTCTTACTCCAGACTCTACTATACTATAACTACAGTACTGTATTAGTATACTTTAACATCATAGTCAAACTCAATACTCACAGCTGTCGTTGAATCGGGATCAGCGCGCACATAAATCAGAACATCATCTTATCTCATTGTATCAAGTAAAACATTTCATTGAGAATTTAGAACATGATCCATTAGGATACACTGGGCACAACATTAGGTACGTCAGTGCAATCAAATCGAATCGATCGAAAAAAATGCTGCCTTAACAGAATGAAGTGTCTGTTATTGTGGTTGAAGATTGCACTATGCCACACTAACAGCTGCATCCAACCAAAATAAGCCAATCATAATATTAGGAAAGAGGAAAAAAACCTCTGTAAATCAAAACTGTTTTTTCCCTAAATAAATATAAGGCAGGATTTCCAATACAGCGGAACATTAAAGTTGAAAGTACCAAAAGAAGCACAATTTAGTTTGGAAACGTTAGCAATTCTGACACTTCAAATTAGTGAGAATTTTATTAATTACAAAGGCATTTTGCTTTTTATTTAGCTTTTTTATGTCACCACAGAGGTCACTATTAATAAGTGTAAAAGTGGTAGTTAAATGTGTAATGCTAACGAGAGAACCAAAAACAGAGCGATAGCTTTGGTTGCTAATTATAGTTTGTGCAATTCCACAAATATAAATTAGACAAACCAGGTTATTATACCGAGCAGATAATAATCCGCTGGTTAACGTATTTATTAATTCCAGCAATACTTATTAATGCCACAAGGCTATTCAGTGAAAACCTTTCTGTTCCAACTTCCAACTCCATTACGGCTGCCTGGCGTCTCCAAAAAGTGGTGTAGTTTTACTATTTGTATTTAGTTTTGTTATACAGTGCTTAACTTCTTTTTATGCTTGTATGGCCGTTAAGATGATTAAAAAGTGCTTGTTAAATCATGCCTGTACAGTTTAATAAAGGTTTTATCAAGATACTAAATTAAAGAATGGGACAAATTAATTTTCTTTATTTTTGTTTTGAAATTAGTACAACCGGTATGATGGTGCGGACTAAGTTCCACTTCGGAGGTTCCACTGCAGCAGATGAAATGAGAACATAAAAGTGTACCAAATGTTGTGGCCAGTGAGTTGCTATTTACTGCTATTTATTTTGGGGTTGGTCATCTTCATACCTAGTAATGATTTTAGGAATCATTAACACATTACACAGGCAAAAATCCTTCATATGAAACATCACCGAAAGTGAGCTACATTACTTGTTTATCAATGCTGATGCCACTCGAGATGAACGTGAAAATGTGTCTTGGCTCAATAAATGTTGGCAAACACCGGTGTAGAACATGAAAAAGCATGACCCATAAAGTGTTACTATTTCTAACGACCTCAGCCGGCGCATACACTGCACTTGCGGGCCAACTCTGCAGACAGCAGCAGAGGCTACAGTGTTTTAAACCGTGTGTGCGTGGGTTTTTGTGTCTCGACGACAACAACAGCTTTCAACGATGGTCAATGTGGAGACACAATCGCCCACTCTCAATATAAGGAATATGTCTAATCTGTTCTGGGCAGGATATACTCCGTAGCTGAGGCATTCAGGCATATCAGACATCAGTGCTTTTAGGAAAACATACTACAGACACAATGGCCCAAACTCCTCTCCGTGACCACTTTTTGCACAATATGGCTTAAAGTGTACAAAAATAAAGTTGCTATGTAACACAGCCCTGAGGTTTTTGTTGTCCACCAGTATCCACATTCGGACTTTTAACCGGCAGCTCCACGCCGCCAGCTGCAAATTGTCGTAGTTCGTCATCCTCTGGCAGGCCACGCTGTCACCTCGAAAGTTCCTGGGACCCCCCCCCCCCTCAAAAACATATCAAGTCTCCAGAAAATATGGAGAATATTCTTCTTCTTCCACATATGGAAGGCTTGATGGGCCCGGTGCCGCCAGGGCGGCAGGGCTGAAAAGGAGCCCCGTGCCGTTGAATTCATCATGACCCGATCCCGAAATCTCTTTGGCGGCACAGGGACCCCCGCCACCTTTGCCAGCATGTGTCTCAGTGGTTCTTTTCCATCCAATCCCAGCTATCGTCGCTGTCCTTCCTGTTCCTCTCGGCCTCGATGATCTCGCGATACCGCCGACGGAAGAAACCCATCTGTCAAAAACACAAAATGTTCACCTTGGAGAGCTGCAGTGAGATTACATTTGCAGTACACATTAACAAAATATACGAGCAAAACATTTGACGGGCATTACCTTTGCAGTAGGCCTTGTGCAATAAATGTTATTACATAGAACGGAAGACCTTTTGATGGTTTGTAATAAGTGGATCTAAAAGCAGTTCGGTGTTTTTACTGAAACGCCACCGACTGTTCTCCCGCTACACGAAGCTGATACCTCACTCACCTGGATTTCCAACTCCAGTGACAAAACACACATACAAAGCCTTTGACACATTAAAAAAAAAATACAATCATGAGTAGTTCTACCTTCCATAGCAGCACAGCTAGGAGCAAAAAGATGAGGATCCCCACTAGCAGACTGATGGCGATGATCCAGCCCACAACGTAGCCTCTGGGCTCTTGACTGTGCAGCGCCTCGAAGATCAGCTAGAACAACCGTGGATACGCTTATGGTCAATTTTTTTTAAAAACTTGAAATGCCAGCCAAACAAAACCCCAAAAAGTGTGACACTATTGAGTGCCAGTCAATTTAGAGCATTCTGACAGATTAATCAAGGCTCACAGAATATTGCTGTATGAGTACGCAAACACAGAAACCACCAAATGAAACGACCAATCAAGATTTTTATAAAGAGATATATTTTATGTACAACAGTGGATTTTTGGGCTTTTATTTTTTTAATTGCTTATTATTTGCCAAATGTATATCTCTAATATTAAAGCCACAAACAATATGGCAGATGGGCTGACATCGCTTGGACCCGGTTCAGCAATTGTCCATTCCAGAATTGGAAAACAAAAGGAAAAGAATATTTCTATTCATTTTAGATTTCCAAAGAGTTTATGGCTCCCATGGAATCTTGTGTGAAATGGTTTAAATGCCTCTTTAGTTGCCAACACTAATGTAATATGTCCTTTCTCACTTGGCATACAGTTATGCAACATGACAGGCTGAACCCATAATGTTGGAATTTAAACATCGCCTAATGTGCCAAAACTGCGATCGACGGTCATCAAAATTTATTTTGGCATCTTTACTTAATGCCCACCCTCAATCTTTGAAAAAAACGAGAATCATCGCCAAAGTAGTAGGGATTTTAGGGTGTTTTCCACTTTACAGACATGCTCACTACAAAGCTTATGTCACTGCATGAGAGAAAAGCATCGTCCATAAAATACAAAACACACATGTCTTGCCACATTACAAAATGCCACACTTTGAAAAATGTTCAGGACTCTCGTATGCAAACATTGAAGTATTCACTGCATTTATGCCAGCCGACAGAACCTTATTGTCGGTTGCAGATAAGGGTGGCCAAAAATCAAACAAAAATGACATCACTGTTTCTTTATATTTTTAACTCAGCATTAGTATTTCACGACACAAAAATGACACAAAATGGCTACTATGATAAAATAAAATAATAATAAAAACTTAACATTTAGAAATCCGTGCCTCAAATGGCATAAACAGCAAGCTTCCTTAACCGGCTGGATTGATAGTCAAATCGGTGTTCGTAGGTACTTTGTTATGTTCTCTGACTGTACAGTAGGTGGCAGTGTTGCTAGAAAAATACTCGATTTGGAAAAAGGTTGTGCTATTAAAGAAAATACAGTGTTTGAAAGCTCCACTCAGACCTTGTTACACCACATACGATGAAAGGGACGGACAAAAACCGACCTCCGTCATTGTTTAGTCTGTCCATTAAAAAAAAATATTTAAAAAATGGATGGAATGCCCATCCCTGGTACACAATATTGTATTTATATAGTACGTGATGTATTTTCATTACTTTGGGTCGTGGGGAGGAAAAATATTTGTAAGCCAGGTTTTGAGCTGGAAAATAGAATAGTATTGCATTAAACACATTTTTTGTTGAATTAAAGTGTTTTTTTGGTAACCGTTTCTTAAAATGTAACTTCATATTATTAATGTTTCAATTAAAAAATAACACATAAGAGTAGTGTACATTCATCCTATTAGGTCAGAGCATCTCTAGTCTAAAACATACACTCCCTTTTTAAATTTAGAGTCTCCACACGTCATAAGTAATTTTTCTTTACAGCTCATAGGCTTAGGCCGCTTCCCAGTACAGTCACCTCCCCCCAGTACAGTCACCTCCCGAATCATCCATCACTGTCAGCAAGTCCAGATTGTTTAGTGAACTCAAACTGCAACACCCAAAAAATCTTACATTCGCATATACTTCCCACTTACCAATGCTTTGGTATTTGTTTAATTTTCTCACAATTACTTCTGTTTCCATCATAGATGAACATTTTTATTTTGGGAAAAAGGAGGTTTATATTTGTGTGCTCAAATCATTTCTGGCATGATCACCTTGATTGCTTTTATATATTTACACTGCATTAGCTGGGGTGAAAAATGTCATTCTTCTGAAATAACTCTAAGCCTGTGTTTATGCTGGCATGCAGGCATCAAATGGAGGATCATGAGATGCATTTATTTATTTATGCAGTCATGAAGTTGGACAATTGCAAATTTTGTCCATTTTGCCCCGTCCACGGGAGCGCTGCACAATTACAAACGAGGCACGACGTCATCGTCAGTGCAGCAGCCTGGCTCTGAAGTGCCGCTTGCCCTTTGAAAAGGCAAGTGTGTGCGTGAGGTGGCGCGAGAACACAAAATGAGGATAATCTCTCTGTTGCATAGATTTTCACATTAACACCTTCGCCCAAGTCAGGGTGCAAAAATTCAACAACTGCATAGCCAGATGACTGCTCTTCTGGTCATTGCTTTTGTTGCAACTTGCAATCTGTTCATTGTGGGAATGTGAGGTTCAATGTAAAGTTCATACATCATGGATTTATGTTGATATGCTTACATTAAATGAGTGATGAGAAACTCAGCTTGCTAGTCAGCCGCAAGTAATGCAACCTGGGACCACAAATCAGACTTTGGAGTGTGTGTTTATTACTTGATGGTAGTGGATGAAAATGGGGGGCCAGGTGCGGGTTAGCATGTCTGGAACTCAGGGTAGGAAAGCCTGCTGTTTGGTCACTAACGTAATAATTTGCAACATGCTACCTAGAGCACCCCGGGTGCTCAATTTAATCATCAGGACAGATCTTCTGAGTCATTCAATCAGTCAGCAACGAACAGCGGGGGCAGCGCCGGCCTTTGTCTGCAGCTGAGGGCCCCAATACGAGCGCCAGCACATAGCTAAGGGCCCCAACTGTTCCACGAAGGGCTCAACAGATTTGTACTATTTTGTCAGGAGAAATTAATCATCTTATAAAGGGCCTTCAATGAAACAAGGTCTCTTCATCCCTCCATTTTTCAAAGCATTTGTCGTCATTAGGGCGCCAGCTGGGTACACCCTGAACTGGTCGCTCCAACAAAAGTGTGAATTCACTCCAAAAATTCCGCATAACATGAACTAATGTTTATTTTTACTGAGGTTTTAAGATATGCATCTCCCGAGAGTTCCGAAGCCACAAACCTCACTGTGAACACAAACCCATTTTCACATCGGCCTCTTCTGCAGGCTTTGCAGAACAAATCACAAGAAATGACATTTAAAAAAAATGAAGATGTACAATATTTGTGTACTCACAGAGATGTCTTCTGGCAGGCCTTTGGGCACCTCCACCGTCCTGTCATTTACTTGCACATGGCCCCGTGTCACAAACTGAATCATAGAGGAAGTATCCTGCAGAAAATACGGGATTGCATTTAAGTCATAACAACTTTGCAAGCGACCGGCTGGTCAAACATCTCTTACCGTCTTCAGAATTTCAGTATTGAGTAAAAGCTTTATGTCTATATTCAAAGCTTCTTCTTTCAGCTGCGGCCCCAGACTGCAGGAAATGGTCATACACGCTCTTCCCGGTCGTTCACAATCCTGATACAGATAGTTGAGGGAACACGTTGAACAGCCAACAAGATGAGTGTCAGGCAAACATGAGCCTGGTGACCTGGCGCATACTTACCAAGACTTTGCGGCCTGATTTGGTGAAAAAGGCAAATATAGTGTGAAAGATGCTCTCTCGGTCCTGGGGAATCGTGCAAGGTGTCGGGTTCCGATGTGGGGTGCAGTTTCCTCGGCTGCCTGCCACCTGAAAAAAAAAAAAAAAAAGACATTAGCGGGGAAAATGTTTCATTATTGACCATCAAAACATCAAATTGATGCCATTTTAGAAGGGAACAAGTCAGGATCAAGCCATATAGTTGCAAAAATTGTCCTACAAAGGTTTCTGTGACCAACAATGCAACCTCACAAATGTTCAGAGTTTCCGTGTGGGGAAGGTTGGGAAGTTTTCCCAAACAAGAAATTGCACCCCTCCAAAACATCAGATTTCTTATATGGAGTGATTTCGAGGTAGCTGGTTTAAAGCTCAGGCCCGCCTCAAGGGAACACTTCCCCTTTTCCCCTCTCTTCACTCTGACCTGAAGGTCTTTCGGTGAACTTCTCCCATTATCAGGGCTCATCCATCTGAAAGTCAACCACTTATCAAGAAAATGCAAGGTGACTTAATAATAAACGTGGCAGACTCTCAAAACTTTACACAATACAAAATCCTTTCCACAATCAATGTGTATGTTGCACGTTTACATAAAAAAAAAAAGAAATTCCAGCATATACTGGTACTGTATGAATGAGGCCTTTTTCAAATTTCCTGTGTGCTCTTTTGCCACCCAGCAAGCAAGACCGCATGCTTTACTACAGCACTTTCTCCTGCCATGTGATGATTCATCGGCCCTAAACCTGCTGGATTCTTATCCTGGGAAAACCGTATTTACACGTCAAACAAGCAAGATTTGCATGGAAAACTCGGAACATATGTTGCAGGAGCCAAGAAAGTGGATGGCGTAAGCAAAACAAATGAATGAATGTGTAAAAAGTCAGAAAATATGTGCCTATATAGTGACTATTTCAAGGCATTTTGATAAGTGGTGGAAGGGTTGGATGGTATGGCGCGCAGTAGCCTGCTCCACAGGTGTCACATTCCCATTCCGTGCAAGCCGTCTGATCCCTTCAAAGTGATTCCAGATGGGCTCAAGGAGGGTGGGATATAGTCAACTCTATCCTCCCATTCATAGTAAATACAATTAACAGCTTGAGCTCCCCCATGAGCTACCTCAATGAAAGGGCCAATGTAAGGGTTAAGAAAATATCCAAACCGACTGGGAATACTGCGTTCCTTTATCTGACTGCAAAATGTTGTGAAAACCAAATGACCGGCTAGCTTCAGTAGCAACATCGACAGTTTGACTTTTCGCCTCACGCGGAGCTGCAACACCGCAAGAATTCCGACAGACGATGAGCTGGATAAATGAGCACAAGATGTGGCTGCCTGCAGGTGTATAAACAAACTATCAATGCTTTGGGCTGGAAATTCCAATTACTGTCGCCATCCACCTGCGTCTCCAAAATGTGGAACATATCAGCTCCGTTGCCCGCTAGCCGATTGGGTATCCTGATGACCACGGTGGAGCCTGGCAGCCGGCTGGGCCCGTTATTTATCACCTGGAACACATTGAGAAAAAAAGATATGAAGACACACAAGAAGCGAGATACATTCAGACGATTGTGTGTGTAGACGGTGCCGGCGTTACCTGGAAAGTGACATTGAGAGGCTGGAAGCTGCACTCCATGTCTTCAAGTTGGACGAAGCGCGAGGTGTCAATGGAGTTTCCATACACAAAGGAGCTCGGCGTCACCACACTGCAGAACACAGGGGAAGTCATGTTCACATTTTTTTTCACGCGCGTGTGTGTGTGTGCGTGTGTGTGTGTGTGATTTATAGCGGCATTAGCGCCCTATGAACATCCTTGTATACTGTAGTAGTTGAGATAAGAGCCAGATGTGCTCCGATGCCTCCCTTCATGTTACAGACAGCAGATACAGCAGTCTTATCAAATGCCAAAGTTCTGGTGGATTGAGGCTGTTTTACATCGCTCTCCCTTTCGCCTGGCGATAAAACATTCCGAGATAAGGCCTCTCATGTTGATGTGCTCCTCCAGTGTGACAACAGTACTCCCTTATTTCCTGAGAACCCGCGAGCAGTCACACAAGCCACATGGCCATTCCGCACATGTTTAAGGTATCATGTGTTTTTGTTGTTGTTGTTTTTTTTGAATGAATCTTACCCTGTAATTGTTGTGTCAGTCTCATGAATCAGCGGGATTGACAGATCCAGAATATTGTCAGAGAGTTTGTGCTCCGGATTGGCACTGAAACAAGAAGCTATTCAGGTAAATAATTGTAACCACATTCCAAGATGCACACAAGCTAAAACATTCCGGTAAAGACACACGGTATAACATTCATAAATCATAGTGTTTCTATTAGTTTGACCCTCACGGGTAGCTAAGTAAGATACAGTATTAGTAATGACTTTCAGTGTGATGCAGCGTAAGAATTAAAAAAATATATATTGTTAAATTAAAACCTGTTAAAAGTCATCATTGGGTTTTTTTTGGATACAGCAATTATTGTCTGTAGACATACCGAATGAAATGTCAGTTAAGTACATACCTCTTTGCTTGCACCAAGAACTGCAAAGTGTCATTTTCCCCAGAGAGCTGAGTGGTGTCAAAAAGGACTGCAAAATGATACTAAAGGCAAGCCAAAAAAATAAAATATGCAGTTGGTGGACCTTGTTGAAATGTTTACACATATTCTGAATATTCTGACTCTGTCAATTGCATCACAACTTGCTTACCTTTGACTGTGCTCTCATGAAGGGAAATCCCACGCTGCATCGGAGGAAGTCCAAGTCGACAAGTTCACAGGAAATGCCCTTCTCTTCCTGCAAAAAGAGAGATAGACGGAGTAGTCGGGGAGCCAGACGGACTGGAGACGCAGAAGGTGACATGGGAATTGGAAAAAGGAAGCCATGTTCACGACAAGTCTCTAATCATGACAGAGCAATCCTTTCTGATAAAAGCTGAGGTTTGTCACTGGCAGCGTGTGCACACTACAGACAATAATGTAGGGACACCTGCTCATTGCAATTCCAGGAAGTAAAAATGAAAGAAACTGGTTTGCATTTCTACGTGACGAATCGTCTGAGAGATTGGAAAGACAGAAAAGTGTTGTGGCTAGTACAGTATACTATATTCTTATGCCTTATTTAATTTTATACAAGTTCTACATTGTAGAAAGAATGTAAAAAGCAGAGATGGCGCGGATGACACACACACACACGCACACACACACACACACGCACAAAAACACACACACACATGTGTGTGTATCTATATATAGATACACACACACACACACACACACACACACACACATATATATATATATATAAAATGTATACAGACACACACATACACACACACAAATCTTGGCGGCTGGGTAAATTGGCCAAGCTCCAGGTTGTGTGTTTGGAAGCTTGTCTAAACAAAATGGAGCTCCACCGGCTGCACTATGTAAACATTCAGGCCCTGACCCTGCGAGCAGTAAGGATTCTTTTAGCCAAAGGTTCACTGGGAGGCTTTTCGCCGAGCCTGTGTTGTGGGAGCATGGACGAGGGCAGAGAGACACAACTGTAAAAGCTAGGCCGGCCCTCTCGGAACATTCTGCAGGGCGTCCGCCTGCCAAGTTTTCAGAAGCCTGTTGATCACACTTCCAAAAGTGATGAGGAAATGAGCTGCAAGGGTAGACCCAGGTGACATATTTTTATGAACCTTACTTTAGTTCTGCTGATTCAGCAAGGCGTGGCAGGGGACCTCATCGTCATTAACTCAACCTAAACAAGCACCGCTTCTCTCTTTCGGAGGTGTGGGGGACCGAGCACAACTGGCAATGATGGAATTTCCTCTGTTTCCTGTATTCCTCTGTGCAAACACCGCCCATCCCGTGGGGCTGCACATGCAGTGGACGAGGGAAGACTGCCTGTTTACTCATCACCCACCTGGCAGTCCTTGAGCAAGAGCAGGGCGCAGACATGGCGTGTGGTGCCTCCATGGGGAGAACAACGACAAGACTCTGTTTGTACAGCACTTTTTCACTTTCTGTCGCTTGCTTACTCTGTCGGGTCTCACATGAAGCCGTACGCACGCACACACACAGGGATTCTCACAAATGTCAGTGGGACTGTTTAGTGTTCTTTAGTGTCATGCCAAACGTCTAATGGAGGAAGCGCATCAGGATGACAATTCACAGGTGTTTCTGTTTTTTTAGGCATCACTTCGACCTCAGTATGTGTATACATTTGGATTGACATTTCCTAACTCGTGTCATGGTCCTTGCAGCATGGAATCAAGTTATTTGTTTGTCACTTCTGGTGTTTCACAGGTGTCTGTTCTTGGCCCACTACTGTTTATCAGTTACCTCGTCCTCCTTGGCAATATCTTCTGCAAGTATAACATCATCGCTCTACATCTACAATCTCCACCGGCTCCCTGTCCCACAAATTTGTAGATAAAATTCATGTCGCAAGTTTAGACAATTTCCCAATTAACTCAACATGTTGGTTTTTGGTAAGTGGGAGATACTTGGAGAAAACAGAGTCAAACCTAGGGAGAATAAGGCTGGAGCGCACAATCAGAAATCCTAACCCACAACTTTAGAATTGTGGTACGAGTGTACAAAACCATCCCACATGTGTTGTGCTTAATTGATTAAAATAATTCATACATTAATTATATAGCTTTGTTCCTTCCCAAGCAATTCAGAGGTGTCTGAGAGTGTAAAATAGTTTGAGCTAGCGTCGGGCAGTAGCAACATTACAGTAAACTCCACTTCTCAGTAGCTTGGTCACACTGCTGCTGTTTTCAAGTTCAAAACAGCTTTTCAGTGATCACATCACGATGTAGCGTCCACAGACGCTGGCAGTTCTAAACATTCATGCATCTTTTCCATTTGACGTCACGTCCAAAAAGGAAGCACTGAAGATGCTGCAGCCCCACAGAAGCCTCAGCCAGTGTTGTCAAAGCAGTTGGCTTCCAAAGCTTTTTGATATCTTACATTGAAAAACAACAGCCAGCTAAGACCCCTCACTCTTAAATCTGAGGGGCAGACAAGTTCATGTTGGGTTTTCTGGAGGACTGAAAGTTTGCCTCTGAGCTTTGCATCAATAAAGAACATATCACTTTAGTCTTCTCCGGTAGTAATCAGAAAGGTCTCTGAGAGCATTAAATCTGGTCAATGGATTGTTTGTCACCTCTTCCTAAAGTTGGCTTCCTGTTTCCTCTGTGCAGCAGGTCACCCGAACTATCAGGTTCCTGCAGCAAATCCTGGCCACCTGATAAATGATGTCAGCAGGGGAACATTAAATTCACCGGGGCACTCCAAATCTGCTTTTCTCATACAATCTGCCTATACCTCGCGTTCTACTGAAAAATAATTTCACCTTGTCATTTTATATCATTGGTGAGCATGTGAGCTTTCATCAATCACTTGGCTCTGGTGTGAGCCTGATGACAGGATGTGATCCTGTGCACCATCTAAAAAGCAAACTGATGGGGCGCCTCTGAGCTGGACTAGACTTGCTCGCTTCCTCTTCCAAGTGACGTGACTTTGAGGCAAAGGTTGCTACTGTGGAATCCATTTGCTTTGCAGAAAATCTCTCCTCCAGGTATTGCAGGGGATGGCAGAGGGTTGGATTTTATTGTCAAGCATGACATCATGATGAATTTCCGTGAAGAGTAATAGCTCTCATCAAAATTCATTTATAGGGTGACATAGTATATTGCAATGACGTATGAAGCACCGTGGGAATATGAAGGATGTGCCCACATGTGGGATCTTCTGCATTTGGTATATAAAGGCATCTGCCATAGGTCTCTCTTTATTCTCCTACTATTTAGATGACTTTTATTGTATACATTTTAACCTAAGAAATAAATGGAAGAAGGGGAAAGAGCAGATAGGACTGTTATGGATAACTGCCAACAAGGCTTTGTAACTCACCTTTTGCCAGAAGTTGATATAGAAAACCTCGCGGGAGAAGTTGAGATAGACGTTGGTGTCGTAGGCGTCATCTCCGGCATTTGAGATGGTCAAGTTCAACGAGACGTTCCTTACTCCTCCCAGGGCCAAATGGGGCCTGCTGTGTGCCCTGATTGAAACATAAAGCAAACAATGTATCGTGGCCAATAAATTATTGTTCAAACAACCTAGAGCAATGTCACAGGAGAGGATTTGTGAAATGTTTCTCACTCCTCAAAAGCCACAGCATTAGGTGAACCCGCAAAATACTGATAGCCAATACAATAGCTTGAAGTAGAATTTAATATGATGCATATTTTTGTGGTTTTAGTTTTGTTGCAGTGCCCCTTTGAATATTTTTAGTTGTGAGAAATATTAGAAACACCACTGGAAGAATGAATGGATATGAGACTCCACATGTGCACCTTTTGTCATGTCCACTCAGCGTTAGTCCTAACCTAATATAATTAATTTAATGCCAGTTTTTGGACCACAAAATATAACACACACATGGCTTGACCCGAACAATACAATGGCAAAATGAATCCAGGTCGCCAACGTTTTGGAAGGCTGCAGTTTGTGGAGGTGTCTAATCTTCTTGCATGCCAACAGGTGGTTTCCACTAATGTAAAAGAGGGAGGATGAAAGTCAGAAAACATCTGTCTGAGCATCGGAATAAAATTTCCACAGCTCCATAAATAATTATGAATGACAAAAAAAGACATTTGAAGAGAAGTGAGCAAGACCTCTCTTCTACAAGAGGATGCTAATGATGTGGGGCTGTATCATGAAATTGTAGTGGAAATTACTTTAAAATAATCATTTCAAAAACATCTATTAAAAAGACTGTTAGTGAGTTAGTTCATAGAGTAATACTCCATAAAAAGAGAGGGAACTCCTGTGCATGGAAAAACATATGGACATCCTCCAAGCATGCGTCATGGACCCACACCCACAGGGCTGATGTCTTCTCTTTGCAAAAAGGTCCAAATCAGACTGAATCTGAACAATGATGTCGTAGCTTTGTTTTTACCCAGACAGCAACAGCTTTCCATGGAGACGCAGGTCTGCAGCACAGTCGTCTGACAGGCAGTTCTTCTCAAACCAAGTCTGAGGAGGAAACACAAAAGTTCACAATGACTTGCTGCTCCGTCCAGGGGGCAGTGTTGTGTTGACGTCTGTCATCGACAGGAAGGCCGGCTTACTTGCAGCCTATCTTAAACTCTGTCATCAGTCTTTCTATGGTCAGGCTAATCCACACTGAGAAACTTTACGACCAGCAGATCAGAAGTTGTTACGTTTAATGTTACAGTATTGCTTAATTCAGATAAATCAATTTGCGGGTGTTGAGAGACGCCATCCTTCCTTTTTTGCATGACGTGCAGCCCATCTTGGAAACATGTGGGCTAGGTTAGAGGTGGCGACAGTGAAAATAAATGAACCTGTCTCTTGGATTCCACTCAAGAAAACCTAACACGGACAATAACAAACTCGTAACCACAACAGAAGAAGTGAATTTGGGCTTTGGCCACAGCAAGTCACTCACGTGATTTGTTTAGCACAGTTTTTGACATCACATGCCCTTTCCTGACATAACCCACCCATTTTTATATGGGCTCAGGACTGGCAGTGGTGCGCTGGCTAGGATTTGAACCCACAACATTTGCGTAAAAGTTAGCAGCAGTTAGTAGTATCCTCAAGTTGCTATACTACAGGTGCAAGCTGGTAACCACCACATTGGATCTTAAATTTTTCCAATGCTGCGGTGAGCGGATTAATGCTGCCTGGCTACGTTGAAAAGTGGAGGTCTGTGATGGCCTCATGTTCTCGTGGAGCTAAAGCAACAGCGCCTCTGCTGGTTGCAATCAAGTAGCGCACTCCGCTTTGCTCATTTATGATGAGCTGCCTGCTGACATGTCATCAAATTGGATGCTCAATGACTTTAGGTTTGATGTCGGAACTGTTTGTGATTTGGATGAAACCATAATAATTTGCTTTGGCCACAAAAATAAAGAAATAAAACATTTGCATCACTGTAAATCAACTTGGAGGAACCACAAAAAGACTTGGCCCAGAATGCCCATGTTCAGCAGTGTCTTATACCTCATTCCTCACTGCGATCTTGTTTCCTTTCCTCCACCGTAGCACAGGGGTGAGAGCAGGCAAGTCTCCCTCCTGGTGTCCACCGACCACATGCTTCCCAAGGCTGTATGCCACCTCAAACGTGATGGCTGTGAACACGTCCTTCACATCTTTCTGTTTAAAACAGCAATAACAAACAAAAATGGCAGTTATTGTGAGTTCTGATCCATAAGACACAAGTTAGACAAGTTTGCCTATTCATGGTCAAGCAGAGTCAGGAATAATTGTCTGTTTATTGTTAAATTGACCCCTCAACAGTTTGGAATCTTAACAATATAAACTGTGTATAAAAAATATAAAATTGCAACACATTTGTAATCCAACAGCCATGGAGATGTTAATAACATTTAAGTGGCGGGCGGACTGATGGCACTCAAATAAACTGCAATCCGGTTTTCAATCCACATCAATGCTTGCAGTGAATTCCTCCAAAACAAGATCATCTCAGTTGCTTTTTATTTTCTGATTTACGCAACCCATCAAAGCACTTAATTTACTGAAACTAAAGCAAGCGGAGCCACTGATGATGACGACGTTCTGAGTCATCATTCTGAAGACATGCAACATGTTTTTTTTTTTAAATCTAATTGTGCCTATGAGAACTATTCTTGTGTATCCAGTGGCTTAATCAGAGACCACGGGAGGACAGTTTGATTTGGCATCGGCTTTGGAAACATGTTGAGAGAAAGAAAATAGAGCTACATTTGATCAACTCTCATATCTTCATTAATGACAGAATAATACGGAAAAAAAACCCTTTTTCATCTCCTTTGCCCGTTATATATAAAGAGTGGATCAGGTCACACTGTCTCAAAGTCAACAGTATAACCACGCAGAGGCTTCAACAGTAATCTAACAACAGTGAGCCAAAATCCACAATGAAAACACCCTTTGTTTCCGGGCATCACACACTCCATTCTGCCCACTTTCACAACATTTTCCATTGACCACCCACCCATCCTCTTTACTCAGACAGGCACACAGCCAGTCTGGGCTTTGAACACACTGAGCATCACGAGTGGTGAACCCACCCAGCTCATCACCACTGAGAGAGTAATAGCAGGAAGCAGCGCTCATTAGAGGAGGACACGAACAGACAGAAACAGAAGATTTGGGTCTGCTTTGGGAAGCGGTGTAGCATGCAGATAAAACGCTGGCCTTGGAAATGATATCACTTTATTTGGTTGCTGACTACACTTGCTATTGAAAGAAAGGGGTTTGTATAATGAATAACCATTAGATTTGTGTGATACTTTATATGCAGTGAAAACTTTATTCAAATGCCTCTGACCCCATACAATTTGGTGTTCAACTCATATTTTCAGGAAAGGTCCAGCCATCAACAGATGTTAGCATTCGTGTTTTTCTGCGTGCTTTCGGATATCACCACTGAAGTGTACAAATGATGACAAGAAGAAATGATGACAACAAAAGCATACATTTAAAACAAAAACAACAACAACAACTTCTCTGGTCCTTACAACGCGGTATGGCTAAAAGGACAATAAGTTGACACCATTAAGAAATGTGAAGAGACTCACCTCCCAGATACAAGTAGTAACCATAATTTGTGTCTGCAACAAGTTAAAGGTGAATAGATATGTGAAGTTTAATATACATTTACATTTAAACAGGTAAAAAATAAAAACGTAGCGTATCTGTCTGGAATCTTATGTATTTCAATGATGGATATGAACTTTTTTAGGGGGTTTAGTCGTTTCTTTCCTCTCCCAGGGTCGACTTGGTTGGACACATCAGGACCAAAAGCCGATTCATTTTATGTCACTTACCCAGTGCACACTCTCACACTCAGTACCACTGATCAATAACAATAAAGCAGCGGGCCAGAGACAGAGGTCACACTCCAATCCATCAGTGGATTGAGATTCATGCTGCACTGGACAGAGACTGTGTTGTTTGCGCTTTGCCGCTGTTCGGTTGGAGGGTAGTAACATGACCAGCGTTGGAGTGAGCACATGAGAAACGGCGGCAGATTTGCCGGCCAAAGTCTCCACCCAAGTAGCCATTAAACCAGCATGCTTCTAATGGCCCCTGTCCACTGGCCCCTTTGTGAACTGAACCCCCATGGGAGTTCATTGCTCGGGCCTGGAGCCCCTAAAGTCCCACTGCTTATCTCACATTTTCACAAGCCACATGAGAACTTAGGGTTCAGGGGGCAACGGGGCATAATGACTTCAAATGTTGTGTTACTGCACAATTCCATGCTGAAGGAATGACTTTATTAAATCAGCATAATCACTCGACTGCACTGTGAATGGATTCCCATAAATAGAACATCCCATATTTCGCAGATGGGGACATTTTGACAGAAGAAACACAAGTTTGCCGACTAAACTCCCAGGACTTGCAGCAGGCTCGCATCATACATGCTGGAGGCTGTCCACTAATACGCTGCACGTCATCCGTATTTCACTTATCGCTTGATCAAAAGCTCCCAATTGGCACCACACCCCTGGCACAAACACCCCCGACATCACACACAGGAATTCCTAAGCACCAACTGAAAAGGCAACTCACATAGTGTTAACTGCGGGCTAAGTTTATGGAAGTATACTCCACAACTGTTTGACAATAAACAGTTGACAACAGAACGCTTGTGAGAGGCCATTCTTACTTCAAAGGACTCCGTAAGGGTCAGATGACAGCATTGCTGGGAATGCGTTGGAAATGAAAGAAAAGGGAACAAAACCAGTCACTTTTAAGACCCTTCTGAGTCTGATATGACTTGTCATTTATAGGTGTTATGCTGATCATGATGCCTCAAGGGGAAATTCTATTTGCATGATGTTTGTTGTACCCGACATAGAGGACTAGATCATGCATACGGAGGCATGCAAGGAGCGAAGGAACTACTGAAGGTGCTGAGGTAGAAGGAAGCGGTGATGCCTTGCTGAAGAGCACCTCAAAAGTAGTCAAGAAGCAGACGAGCATTCCTCCAAAAACAAGATGCCATTTTGGTGGGGGGAGGAGGGAGAGGGGCTCAAACCACAACCCTCCGGACAGATGAACTACTTCTGACCATTGGCTTCAATAGTGACACGATGGTATGTGACATCTCAAACATCTTAGCACAGGAAGTGTAGCGTGTCGGAATATTTAGGGGGTATTTTGTTGCCGGATCATCTGACAACTCCTGTGACATGGTACTTGACCTCAGTCAACAGGATGACCATTTAAACCCTGGCTAAAACAGCAGCATGCAAAGATGCCAGAGAGGAAGCGAGACACTTCTATCGCTTAAGGAAGAATTGCTTGTTGAGCATCGGCAGCGATAATTAATTCGGTCATAAGTCTCTTTTTATAAAGCTTTTATCTTGACATCATGACATCAGTGTGATTGTTAGACAGCCTGATTCACTGCTGTAATACAATAAAAACGTTTGTGCACTTTTTTTCCTTACCAGGTGCTGTCTCTGGGCCCCAGGTTGGTAGACCGGTGCCCGTGTTGCGCCTCTGTGGCCGTTCACATGATTTGACTAGACGAACGACGCCACACTTGTTGTTCCTGCTATGTCCCTCATGGCATCCGTAAATTTGGTTACAACAGCTAGACTTGATATCAGACTTGCTGAAAGCAGGTCTAACTGGAGGTGGTGATCGAGGCACAGACAGACAAATTCAGCGTTCCGTGGACGTGCATGGTGGAAGTGATCAGACAAATATAACACCAGCATGGGACAATCCTTATGAGTAATTGTTAAAATCCATTCCTTGAACGGGTTATAATCATTATCATCTTAAAAATATTTTAATAGCACCCCAATCACTCGTGCAAGAGGTGTGAGGGATATTGTCACGCACAGATGAACAATTGGGAGTGCCCATGGTACATGCACGGCCAAAAACATCATCCACAAGGGGAGAGCTTGCAGCTTAACAGCGAACGTCATGCATGGACCCCAGCGAGTCTATTTCCGTTTCCGCATTTGAAGCACTTGGGCTCACTGCGCTCAGAACGCTGTCATTTTTATGCAAATGAGGGATGCTGTGAGGATTGGCTGGGAAAGGACAATTTCCATCCAACAACAGCGCACAGAGGTGTAAACGGCAGAATTACAGCATCGTCACTGTAATCCCCTGTCATCATCCCACCAATGATTTATTAATACTTCCAGTCACACTGTAACCCAGCAGGAAGTATTTTCTTTCCAACTATCCTTTGGAACTGTAAATTCTCAAATATGACAGTTTTTCATGTTACGAGAGTTTTGTTTTTGTTTTCAGTAATCTTTCTTTACATTATGTATGAATGTAGTGAGATCACAGGAGGCTTGCCATTCGTTGTGCTATGAAAGAAAACAGCTGTGGCACAAACCTTTATCCGCAACACCACCTCACAGTGGAACAAAGGTAGAGCCAACGCTCGGTGTTTATGTTCACACTCCGAGCCACTGTATTTGGTATGTGCTCACTCTACATCCATACGTAAACACAACGTATGTTTGCACTCAAAAGAGTTCAATCAATGACACTCATTAGATCTTTGCAAAACACCACCTTTGTATTCCCCTAGAAGCTCTGATACATGTTAATCCGATCAACATAAGGATAATAAACCCAGCACGCCCCCGAATAACCCAGCACCCCTTTGGTTTAGGAGCATAGCTCCGCCGCAGTGGTTCTATGGGAGGAGTGACGTCAGACTGCATAAGGCTCTGATCTTTAAACGCCTCATGCTCGTCTATGCACAAGAGTTACTCTCTCAGCCAAACCCTCAAAAGCATATGGCTGGATTCTACTCATGGGACGTTTTATTAACTTGCAAGGGAAACACACACACACACACACACACACACACACACACACACACACACACACACACACACGCTACTCCTTATTAGGACAATAGACGTTTGGATGACTTGCAGCTTGAGGCCCTTTCATTGGAGGGCTAAACGCCAGGGAATCTAAGCCCAAATGGAAAAACCTTTTGAGTGAAGTGATGAATGAATCCAGCCTGTCCAAACGCTAGCGTGACATGTGTGTATGATGAGACATGCATTGCTGGCAAGAATGCTTCCAGCATATACTGGGCCACGGCAAAATGTACAGCAATGTGAAGAAAAGTGGTGTGCTCCACAAGAACCACAATCTTGCTTGAGGATGTGAGAAGTCTGGCCTAAAGTAGTAATGGGAAGCACTGTCTTGGGAGAGCGATTCTCAATTTATAAAGCTCTGTAGGTGTGTATGTAACTGGTGAAGTTGTTTTCATGAGCATTCAGTTGGAAATAGTCGAGCGTTAAAGCATGATCACACTTCACCATTTTACAGTGACACAAGGCAATGATACACTACTAAAAGTTGTGAGTACTGCCCGAAAACAGCATAAAAAGGTCAGCTATCCTCCATCCATCTCAATCATTTCATAAAGTTCAGGGTCACAGCACGAGCTGGAGCTCAATGCAGTTGACTACGTGCTAGACTGGTCACCAGTCAATCACAGGGCAATTCTGAGGAGAAGTGATATCCTGCCAACATGTGAAACGCTCCACTTAAATGACCTAATCGCAGATGCGCAGAAAAGACACATTTATGTCAGTTACCTTACTAGAAAATGTCCAATCACAGTGCAGCACATTACCTGCTCATTTCTCATATACTTCATGAGCCACTGAAACTTAATCATTGGTGGCTAAGTGAAGCAAAGTCATAATTCTTGTTTATCGCTTTTATTTTTTGCCACATAGGCCTACTACAGTTGCTATGAATTGACACACGTGTCGAAGCAAATAGCAGCCGCCTGCATGCGACAGTTGGCCTGTTCTGTCAGACTCAAGGACAGCGCGACTGGGTGGGTACATGTTTAATTCAAACTGTTTATGATCTTATTCCGCTTATTGTTTGCCACTTAATGACGTATGGCCGGATTCTGCACATACATAAGTTTGAGTTTATGACCACATCAGTTTCCTACTTCTTTTGTGTGAAAATGTTGTGTCTGGACGTGTACTACCCTTTTAAAAGTGGTTTAGAAAGTGCCAATGTTTATTTTAAAAAAACCACTATGCAGATGATTTTTCACATGAGGGTTACAGTTTGGTTTAGCCTAACCCTTGCAAAGTTCAAGAGAAAGAAAATCATGTCTGCAAAATTACACAAATTCGTTCATAATTCCAACCCTGATTACAGAAAAAGCTCACAAGCCAGCAAAACATGCATTTGGACTTTGGACTCTCGAGAGGCATTGGAAAGTACAGCTCACACCAGATGTATGCTCTGACAAACTTCAACAAACATCCAACACGCAATCAAACCTTCGGGCTGTCTGATGTTAGTGGCCGAGGGAGGCAGAGATGTTTGTCCAGCTTCGGGCATTAACCTGATAACCTCCACAACCTGCTGTCCGTCACAGCAGAGTGAACCTGACACAATCCAAACAAACCGAGCATCGAAGAGGTTATTGCACATTGTCCATTTTGCAAAAGTCAATTTGTGAGCTTCTTTAACATATTATTAAATCAGTTTATCAAGGCAAACTATGTTTCCCAGAACCAGTTTTATTAACTTAGGTCATTTCTAAATCTCAATACTGTAGGCAACACAACTCGCAATGGTAGGATTTGGTTGCATTTGTTTGTTTGCAAGGTCATGTTAAAATGACCATGAACACGTTATCATAGAAGCTCATTTCTTGGAATAAGATGGTCATGTCTTCTCATGAATTGTTTAACATTTGCATATGACCACCTCCTATAATGCTAGAGTGGAACAATATGAACCGCAGATTATGCCGGTTTT
The DNA here is from genome assembly GCA_026261675.1 of Hippocampus mohnikei. NCBI lineage: Eukaryota > Metazoa > Chordata > Actinopteri > Syngnathiformes > Syngnathidae > Hippocampus > Hippocampus mohnikei. The sequence goes on from JAKGUB010000228.1 coordinate 2,173,196, forward strand.
CTAAACTGGTCCGAGGTCATCACTGTGACAAATGTTGGAGGTATGTACTTTCACAATGCTTTTGTTTTACTTGGAATTATTTGCGCAGTTCGAGTATGTCGATCGAACTCATCATCTCACCCATATAAGGATTCCTTTCCACAAAACAGAACTTATTTTGTGAACTAGAACGCTGTGTTGAAATACATCTCATGAGCAAATGCATACTTCCTCCTGGAAACATACCATTTGCACTGTCATGCAAGAATCTTGTTTCACAATTGAAATATCAGGCAGGCGCAATATTAGTTTACAAAAGTACTTGCAATGGGCAATTTCAAGTCAGTGTTTCATTCTTTTCACGCCACAACTGAAACGCACCTTTTTGCATGTGATGGCTTGGCCAAGCTGAGCCAACACAGGCCTGCCGGGTACAGTTCCAGTCAGGTGATATACATAGCCAACATTTACAATTTTGCAAATGTATCTTCGTGTCCATCTATTTCAAACACCACTCAGGTCAATGCAAATGAAGTTCAACTTTTATAGCCTCGTATGCATCATTCAGAAGGCATCCAACGTTTGACCCTTGGATAGTGAAAACCACAGCTGGGTTTCATAAAAGAGGAGAGGAGAGGAGAGATAGGTGCCTGAAGTTCCTGCTTGAAATGGGCAGATGGAATAGGCTTACTGCTCAAACATACCAAAATCATCTGCGTTGTTATTTTTACTACGTTCCATTAACAGCTACTTGATTCAACGCCAGTGACCACAGTTGTGTTCTGTACCATCTGAATATGAAAGCCTGCCAATCGCCTATAAATACACAGATGTGTTTTCTCACAGCTTTCTCATTCAACCCTCTCACATTGTTTTATTTTCGATCAGGACTTTACTTCTGGGCTATTTTCAGGAACAAGGGGTTTAATTCTGGAAATTACCCCCCGAAGCAGCACGGTAGCAGAACCAAGAGGTGGGCTGGTCCAAAAAAAAAAAAATTTGTGCTTACAGCATCTACATTCCATAAATTCTTAACCCAACTTACCCGTCATCATTGTAATCGTCATTATCATCATCATCAGTCTACTACCTTTAACCCGTCACTTATCCCGGCAGTGTACTGCCGAGTCACGTGCAAGAAACTAAACAAAACCCTCATCGGGGGGGGCAGAGTCCAGATGAGATCCTTTTAAGGAAGCAGTTTGGGTTCTTAACAACGGGTAATCAAATAGAGTCGGGTCACCACTACAGCAAGTATCTCAGAGAGCTCATAAAAAAGGAAACTAAATAATTGTCTTCAAATAAACCTTTTCATTTGCATGCAAGCAGGCAGTTTCATTGTCAAATAATTCACTGAGCGAGCCATAATTCTGTTGTTGTTTAGAAAAGGAGCCCTCTAAAGACTTCCTTACTTTGAAAAATTAGCTTCCTCCAACATGGTGATTAACTTTCCTCCATAAACAGGAAGTTTATTATCTCCACACTCGTGCAATCAGTTCAAGCTACCCGGATGCGGATGCTTGCACAAAACCGTTAAAATGATTCTGGTGCTCGAAGAGTCTTATTTTTTGAAAGTTGCTTTCAAGTGCTAATCTAACAGCGAACGACTCTCAAATGCAAGAGAAAGCAGCAGGGAGGGACGGCTTAAAAAGTGCAGTGTTTGTGTTTGAGACTCTTCCATCCCGATGATGGAAGAAGGCTCCAGATGCTTCCTGCAGCCGATTTCGTCACTCCGCGCAAACGCCTTTGGCCACTTCTGCTTAACTGTTGTCATTGGAGACATTATTTATGGGCCCAACCCAGATAAAGCTGCAACACACAAAGCCAATTATACCAAAGTCCTTCTTGAAGAGCTCGCTCGACTGGATATAAACAGATGTCTCGTGTATGCATTTTTATGTTCACTTTGCTGCAGACGTCGGCTATCGACGCAGGAAGCGGAGGATGATGTTGACATCTAAAATAACAACCATTAACGAAGAGAAGTGGGAAATGACAACACGGTCACGGCCATGTCTCGGGGAAGTGGCGCCAAGTGATGAAGTAATGGCAGCCTTTTGTCTTCCCTCTCCATAGGATAACTCGCTTGTGTTTCCTCTGCAGTGCAAGTTGGGGAAAACATGGCGAGAGAATCTCCTTCATTGTGGTCAGACTTGGCCACCCATAACGTTTCCTTGCGGTGGCATCGTGTGGTAAGGAGGCAGCCAAAATCCTACAGAACCATTTTGCTCTGTAAGCGTAGCTGCCAAAGTCAACGAATCATCCAATCGGCGCAGGTTTTGGTCGGTGAGATATGACGATGGATTTACGATGGCAAGAACAGACTCGGTATAAATGATCCAGGGCAGAAACAACACTTTACTAATGACTCGATTGCACATTTATGAGAACGACTTCAAATGTTTTACTGTAAGAAAAACTCTGCTGGCTGTGCACTCCCAAAACAAGGCTGACGAAGAACTGTCTCACGTTCCCTCTGGCACGACCATGTAGGGAAATCCTGACGAAAATATTAGTCTCGGCTAAATTTAACCGGAATAATTCATCTTTACTACCTTGTGATAGAAACAGCCAGAATTCCGGGACAAAGCACCAAGTATTAGCCACTGACGTTTTCCACTCTAGATATTGTTACAGCTCATTTCAATTATATTCTTTAGACGTGATGCTTGACGCGCAGTCGTGTGTGACAGACGACAGCTGGGTATGATTACCTTCCCGCTATGTACCTTTACTGTATCAGCTCTCTTGGTAAATGAAACCAAGAGGGCGGCATCAAGAGAAGTGCACGTTTCGGCCGAGTCTGTATTTTGTCTGTAGAACGGCAAACAAAGCAGGCAGTGTGACAGCGGGCCCGGCCGGCTTTGGGCTTCCACGCGCCGCACATTGCCGTCTCTGGGACTTTATCCACATGGGGGACTCTTTGGGAGGTTGTTACAGGAACTCCTGGTTTGCTTTTCTCTCACCAGGGTTTCCTGTTTGTCTGTCAAGAGAAAACTGCCAGGTGCCAATGACATGGAACATTTGAACACTCACTTGAAGGAGTGGATAAAGGATTTAAGGATAGACTTGACTGACCGCCAAAAAATGATGTAGCTAGTATATCTATAGGTCACTGATTCAACTTTTACTTTGCATTTTACAATTTTGCCTTCTGAATAGCGCTTTATCCCCCCAAAAAAAGCCAGAAAAGCACCTACATTGGAAGAGGTCCCCTGAGGTCAAACAGTTCAGAATACGGTTGTCAGGGGGCAAATTGCTTTTAGTGCAGCTTTATTTTGTAACAGCTCTTCCCAAAACCAGCCTCAAAAGGAATTTTAAGAGAACATAAAGACAGGCAAATATACAAAAATTAAGTGAACTAAGGCCCGACAACTCTAATGTCTCCATGCGTACTTTAGCTTACGCCTTACTATTAACGCTAATTAACTAGGTTTTTTTTTTTACACTTATGTGACTATTAATAATATAATAAAATATCAGCACTGTGACATTATTTCTATTGCGAATTGCGTTGAACCTGTTGGATCGTTTACTTTCAAAGGCCTGTCTTTTCTCGTGGTGTAGCACTGTTAATCACAATAGAATAAGCAGCGAGAGAATAAGCAGCGCATGGCTATGTCTAATATTGATGGGGTTTATCATACGTCTGTTCCCAGGGGCCGTTATTCATCAGCAATGGGGAATGATGGAATGATGCGAGTGTCCCAATGTGTCACATACCATAGATGCCGGCATGATGGGGAAGTAAAGCAGACCCGGTCACCCGACAGAGTAAACTCATTTATCAGCACCGCCACGTGACTGTTGCAATATAATCTACTTGTGGATTGCGGTAGAAGAAAGTCAGCATGTTCTTGCTTATGAAAAAAGTAGACCCTCCACCCCCACTCCCAGATTATTACAAACAGTTACTACGCGGTATTGCATAATATGATGCTGCCTTTTGGTTTGGAGGACGTAATTGAACAAAAATGTTTTTCAAAGTTTTTTTAAACAATGTTAAGAAACTTCAGAAGCATAATGAGTCTTGCGGTCATCGTACATTCAAAACCAATTACCATTGAGCTCTGTTTAGCCCAAACTAGATTGTGAATGTAGTTCTTGAGCTGCTACAAGTGTCTACATATTTGTGAAGTCGCTTAGAAAAGATGTTACTGGCTAAATGTACCGAGAGTGGGGCTGATCGAAAAGCCTTTCAATGCTTTGTCCCGAAAACAGCTGCTGACAAGCTGACTGTGAATCAAAACAATGAGAAGTGGTGAGATATCCTCCCCGTCACCAGAGACGAAACACAAGTTCCGTGAACTTACTGTGTTGGTGCCAGGCAAATGTTAGTGGAGCAGTGGAATATAGGCCAGAGCAAAGTGCACATGTTTGGGGTGTAGCAAGCAGGACACTTACAAGCTAAATTAAACGGACAACTGTTAGAGGCAGGGCTTTGGCGGCCTATTTTAGCTCCTCCTTGGAGACAGAAATGCATCTACTGATGGACCCGCTGGAATCAAAACACACGTATGGCGATGGACACTTTACGGTAGATGTAAACAAGCCATAAGCATGGCAGAGTTCACGAGAAATGCAGAGCACCTAATAAGGGATTAGGTGAAAGAGTTTGTTTACTTGGACGGGCTATGAATCAAATCAATGCAAGCCATGTCGACTATGCATAGACATCGTGAATCATAACTATGCCTTAGTGAGAGGGACTGTTTATCCCAACGTAATGTTAACACTGCACCTGTCGCTCCACTGAACATTCTTCAACTGAAGAGCGCATTGAGTGGTCATCGATTCCAAACCAGCTGCATTTGACAACTACACAAACCATCCAACCGGCAGAAAAATACCACTGATATGAGATAATAATAATAAGAATACAAATCATCCCTCACATCTTCCTGACTCAACCCTCGCACATTGTTTATTCTATATTACAAGCCATAAGTGGTCCAGTCTAACTTTCCATGGGGTTTCCTACTAAATGTTCACAAGAACATGCTGGGCTTAAGTATGTTGTCACCTAAAAAAAAAAAAAAAAAAAATCAATAATATATATGTATATATACCGGTATATGTATATACACACATATATATACTTTTTTTAAAGAATGTTTGCATTCCCAGTTCTACGTCCGCCTCTGTCAAACCTTCAAGAAGTGTTTATTCTGGCACAATACATGGAAACCTCGCCACAGCCGAAAAGGATGTCAATTCAAAACACTCAAGATGCACAAATGACACTGAAGAATTTGGCTTACCTGACAACATGACTCAGTTGCACGGAGCCCCTCTGGTCATTTCAATTTTAATTACTCAACATCACATTTTCCAACGGGGGGCAAAGGCAAGCGAGAGGGTTATTTAGCCGAAAATAACCAAACATGGACCATCTGGACGGCTGGTATGCAGCATGTCCATGCCAACGAAAACATGTTGAAAATGGTCAACATGAAAGACTTGCATAATTTCAGGAGGCAATACTGAATATGTGATGAAGTACGAGCCTTTGCGTGTGCCATATCTGATGTTATATTATGTTTTCCCAAAGTGTGATTTACCGAGCCACTCGTCTAGACTTTTCGTTTGAACTCAGATGGTTGAAATTGAGCATGTCTGCTCCAGTTCTTCATTTTGCCAAACAAATTCCACTTTAACAGTGTATTATCGTGCATTTTTTTAAACGCCTTCGGTCACCAAATAGGGAAGACAGACGATCCAGAAACGCTCAAGTGTCACGGCTCAAGAAATCACCTTTTACGTCCCGCCGACATAAAAGCAACACAAGTCTTACACCCTGCTGAGGTGCTCACCCCTGTTATGTGCGTCTATTGAATACAACGGCTCCTTGGTAAGGCTTACGACCCACCCAAAAGGATGCAACTGGGAAACCAGATGCTTTCTATTAGCATACCTCTTCTGGAGAACTGGCTGGTTGATGTGGGGAAACATGTGAGAAAGACAAATGACGCCACTGGTTAGCAAGAATCCTTGAAAGGGCAACTGCATCACCTCTGGTAATGCTGACTCTTTAAAGTTTAGGACAAACACATGCTGGAAAAAAATAAAGAGTCACAGCGGGTCATCAAGTGTGTACCCCTTCATATTTCACTAAATCATTCAGCCTGTGCTACTGCTGTGATTTTCAACACAGCCAACACACATGGGATTGGACACCAAGCCGAGTGACATAGTTCCTGCAGCATGACATGACCAAGCTAAAATTCGACACGTCACTACAATTCATTTTACACGACTATCTCCTCTAACGACCCATCAATGATATGTGACAAACCAAAGAGTTTTCAGACATACTCTCATTTTCACACCTTGCACATTTGGTGTCCTTGCCGGTTGGAGAAGGTTTGCACTGTCAAATGTCAGTTGGGAGAGGCACGACTCTGTTTCCTCCTCAGTAGGTTGCTGAACCTCCCACAGACAAAGTATCAGGCATCTATCTATCTATAAAAACTGGTCATGAAATTTACAAGCATGCACTATGGGCTTCTGTGTATGAGGAAGGGAAGCATGGTCGGTGCCCTCAGGACATGGACCCTCCTTATGACTGCACAGCATAATCACAGCAGAAAATAATGGAGGGACTGTGATGACAATGGTGACTTTGTTTGTGTCTTTTTCTGAGACATGTACACTCGATGCTAGTAACACACAGCCCGATGACAGCATGATTTCATCAAGCGCATGACTGGTACGTTAACCTCAGCAACTGATGGAAGGGAGGAGGGGCAAATATTCTCATAGCCGCCTACACATTCTGTGATGTTGCTTCCTTGATTGTGAATGTTGCTTATTTGTATGAAACAGCGTAAACATTTCAACTGGAAAAGTGTGCACTTGGCCTCTGAAATAAACAGATGAAGATCAAAACAAACTTCAGAGGGAAATAGTTCGAATGTCACACTGCATGATAAGTGTTTCCGTCGTGGGAAACAAACTCAAGAGACTATTTATGGGGAGTTCAACGGCAAAGAAAACAAGCCAACACGGGGACCAGACCGTCTAAACTTACTTTGACATAGGCAGTGTAGCGCTGGCACTCATCCTTGTTGATGTCCAATTTGAGCTGCTCGCTCTTTTGGCTGATCTGAGAGCCACTCTGAATGAAGTAGACGCGTGAAGGCAGGTTCTTTTGTCTCTTATCCACATCAGCCGTCAGGTTGTACAGCAGCTCTAAACCGGATCACACACACACATACACGCACAGAATGTTTCAGTTTAAGTTTACTTCTGAATGCCATTTGTGCAACTGAACGGCACCCTGTAGAGTGGACGACAGACAGAGCACATTCGAATGAGAACGGTATCGACACCAGCACTATAAGACTAATGCAATAATTATATTATTACGGTAACTGAGAAATTGAGGACAATTCTCCAAATTAACTCACAGAGATGAACAAATGAGAGATAACAGTCATTCAAAAATGCATCACAATTTAAGGGACTCCTTTTTGGTCCAGAGCCCACGGAAATTTTGTGGAAGTGAGTTAAGAAGCAGGCTCAGTGTCAAACAGGAGCAGTTGGAACAAACCCTCGTTGGTGGAGGAGTGGTGATTTTATTTTGAGATTGTCCCCTCCAAAGACTGGAGCTAAATCCAAGGTGGCTTATAAACGGAGCTATTTTGATTCTGGGATGAACGAAGCGGAACTTTGTGTAATGATGGAGCTTAAGGTGAGAAGATGATGAAAAACATTGTCAAAAGGAAACCAATTCTCCAGCTAGTCAAGCAGAGTATGTTTTTATTGCGCCCCTGCTGGTTCCGCCCCTGGCTTTCGTGATGGAGAAAATGAACAACTACTGTATTTTGAAGGGGAATCACAAGCCTGAGGTCAAGTGTTACTGGTGATTCTGAGAAAACCATACACGAGCCTCTTGTCATCCAAACTCGGTACAGTGAATGAATCAACCTCAGTCTGTAGTAATTGCTTCACGGGGTGTTAGACTGGGAGGGGCGGCAAACACACCCAGGTAGGATCAAACCCCTCTGTCCAGTCGAGGCAGAGCCATGAGCTCACTCTCGGGGAGGCAAGGGAAGGTTTCATTGTGGACGTCACCAAGCACATGGCGCTGCACTTTCCACGCGCTTTGCCAGACGACCAAACAGAGGGGCTTTATTTACAACAAGCTAGTACGCAGTCATTATGCAACACGGTTCTTACTCCCCGGGGGGGGGGACCACACCCAAACACTGGAACAGGACAGCACCTCAGCGCTCTACGCCACCATAAGCCCCTGGCAAAAGCTAAGCACACATACTCACTTCCTGTCCAGGCAGGATTGCTCAACTTGATCCTTCTTTAAAAGGTTCCCTCTGTTTCAATGACCAGAAAAAGGTCAGAAAGCAAGAATTTACTTGAGCAATTGCAACAGTAAACGCCAAAAGGGATTTTTGGCTTTTGACATTGTTTTCACATTATGTGCTAAATTGAGAGCAGGCAGGGTGCACAAATGTTGATCTCAAGCTGCAACAACTCTGAAGCATTTCAAGTAGCTGACATTAGTATTCTTTGTCAACACACTTGTGGGAATATGATGGAGATGGACCGTGTGTGTGTGTGTGTGTGTGTGTGTGTGTGTGTGTGTGTGTGTGTGTGTGTGTGTCTGTGTATGTGTGTGAAACCTACTAATGTTCTTTCATCCTCACCTATTTGTCCAGGTAGTTGTCTTCCATGGAAGCGCATGCAAACGGTGATGATGAAGCAGTTTATGTTCTGGCCTTCGTGGCACTGAGGTACAGAAATGTTGATGGACACAGGTAAAAAGATGGTGACGTCCACTGTAATGACAGGCCGGGACCTTGCACCATATTGGACAGAGATTAAGAGTGAGTCAAAGTCGAGAAAAGAAAAAAAAAGACATTGCCTCTTTCCCTACATGGTACTGAAGTGTAACGATTCCTCACCTCAGTAGCACAACGCTATCCGTCATGAAAGCTCCAATTGTGACATCTGCAACAAGAACATGCCAGTGATCAAGCAACAAAATGTGTGTGACATCATTCGATACACCTGCAACAGATTACCAAAGAACCATTGAGTCAGTCATTTTGGTTAGGATTGAATCTGGTCTGAGGAATGCTGTCAAAAAAATGCCTCTGTCACGAGTCTTAAGTGAGGCTCTTACATGAGAATGAGCGTCAGAACTCGTGACCTTGAAAATCAAATATTTAAGGTTATTTTTCTGGTTTTGAGGTTTTCACGTCATCTTTATGATGCAGTTGGGAAAAATAAAAAAATCTGATTTGATCCTACCTGTGTATCCATTACCGTCCATGTCCACACTGCCAGATATTGCCTGTCCAAACATCTGGAGACCAGGGTTGACACCACGCCCAGTTATTTTCTGTAACACAAGATAGTACCCCTTAAAATACATTAACGTGAATACTGTGAGACTCCCACTTTGCTTGGTGTTTGCTTTTCCACAGAAACAGATTTAAAAGCACTTGGGGTCATTCGAAAAACATGTCAAATTTTGGAGTGGCGTGTCCCCAAATTTGCCTTTTACATCTCCTTACAACACAAATGGCAGATCACATCCACTTTTGACCTAACACATACTTATATACGCTTTTACAATCCACTCTGCTGTTGTTAAAAAAAAATCTTATAAATAAATGCTTACTGTAGTCTGCGTTTCACTAATATTACATGACATTCACTAGAACTGAGCTTGTATTCATGGTCTGGACGATTGGTTATCACCGATTGGATATAACACACTCGACTCTTTGTGCCAGTTAGCCTGTGCTGCATCCCGACAAAGCCATATCTTATCAATCCAGCGTGTTAATCGTCCAAACAAAATTGCAGATACAATATGTGTCCATGGGCAGACCTTCAGTACAATACCGATGCTTATAAAACACGCCTTAGTATTAACACTAGGCAAAACTAGTAATGATCCAAGCCCCAAGAGGAAATCATATCGCTCCTAAAATGAAAAATGTCAGTTTAATCTACAAATTAAATATTACTGTAATACCGTATAACACTCTCATCGGTGTGTGAAGATACAGTTGGAACTATTTGGGCAGTATTACGGTTAAAGCTTTCTGGTCTAAAATGGCTTGCGGAGTTACACAAGTGATTTTCAGCACGGAAATGCATTGTGGCTCATTACGGTCCAGCTCAGTGAAAAGATTTGGAGAACTAACATTAATTCCATGGACCGCATTCTACTCACAATTATTTGACACACATGCGTGCCGACCGTATGTTTCCAATTGAAAATCCAACACGCAGCCTACATGATGCATGCATTTGTGCACAGCAATGTCTTACCATGGAATATTTGCTGATGATTCCTGCGGCATCCCCGTGATAGATATAAACAGCTCCACTATAGTCATCCTCTTTGGGAGCTCCTATGGCTACGTCTGCAGAGGAATATTTGACAATTGAAATGCAACAATGGCAGACCCGGTGTTTGTGAAGCATTGAGACATTAGTGTTTGTTTCGGCTGCACAGTACACACTTGGGCCACAAGCGGCTAGCTATAGATTACTAACAGACAACTAAGTGTTGTTGGTGGCTATAAAAAGTAGCACGACCTTATGAGAGTTACCATATCCCGTTTCCACAGAAAGAGACACATACAAGCTTTGATGCAGTTAAGGCACACCACAGCAGCAGTCAAAAAAGGGGACGGCACGTTTGAGTATCTAACACGCAATAATTAACTAATCGTGAATCAACAAGGCATTTATCTTAATAAAAACTCTTACTTTTACATATGTTCCTTGAAATTAAAGGGTAACTCTGCTAGTCAGTCGGTCTGTCTGTCTCTTTTTGCCATCAAGAGGGTTATAATGATAATGGGTAAGAACATGATTTATAATTGCTAGCGGCCATTTTCCGCCCACAAACAAAAACTGTGCCTGGATGCACGCCACAAGACTGTTGAAACCAAGAAATGGTGCGACATGAGATGAGCGCATACTAATAAAATGTCAGAATGGCAATTTGAGCTACTTTCATGGTAAGCGATTGACTGCAACTGAACAAAAGCAGACAATTAAAAAAAAAAACTTGAGCTCATCTACATGTGCCATGACAGTGGACAAAGAAGAACAGTATTTATTGAAAGTTTGCGAAATACTTCCTTGATTGCACAACTAACGGCATATAAGGTCACTTTATTTTTTACATCTAACTCAAGAAAAAAGAAACTAAAGTGGTTGCTTAACATTGATAGGGCATGCAATCATTGTTTGCAAGACAACCAAAATCTCCTGAGCATGCATTGTTTTCGTTCAGTAAGCATACTTAACTGCACTGTCAGAAAAGTGGTATGCACCAAGTAGCAATTACTTGATGGCCACTCGACCACCTGAGCCGTACTGCCCCTGAGGTCACCGCGTAAGTGGACCGTGATGCTATTACTTCACACTGACCTTGGTAGCCATCGTCATCGATGTCTCCAATCGCGGAAATGTACTCTCCAAAGTGGGCGTTGTAAGCATTGTCCCCGCTCAAAACGGCCTGCTCTTCCATCACCCCCTGAAAAAAAAATATATATATATACAGGCGGGCGGTGAGGATAACACACACAAAGAACTCATGATGTTAAACGGAAGCTCGTGGTGGAATCATGCGGAGTTTCGAAACAAAACAAAAATTTGTTTGTGGTGGTAGGGAAAATACAGCAGATCTAACACTAAAATGAAAAAAATAATTCCAAACAGGAATTGCACATGAATACTGAGAAAGAGTGCCGCTAGTTTGGAGCTAATTTTAGCAGTGTACATGGTGGTATAACCGTGCCAAGCCACAAGATCCCAACTTACATTGCCCTTGCTGAGGTACACAGTTACACGGCCTTCATCCCGTAGCTGGCTGTGCATGGGTGCCCCCACCAGCAGGTCTGACAGGCCGTCTTTGTTCAGATCAACTGCACACAATGAGGAGCCAAAGTAAGAGCCCATCTGGAACCAAGCCGAGCCACAGAGCATTGGGTCAGATCACAGACATTTTTTTTTTCTCCATCATTTCATCATTGACATGCAGACAGACTGACTGACTGATGGTATGCTCCCTCGTAAAGGTGCATCGATATCAAAGGAAGAGTTCAACATAAAGTTGACTTCAAGGGAACATTTATTTGGGGAAAGTCTATCTTTCATTTGATAATGTTCTACAGAACATTAAGACTGTAAAATGAACAAAAGATTGAGATATATATTTTTTTAAAAAAGTGGCATATGAATAACTTTCAAAATGTTAAAAAGCTATGAAATCGGCTAAACTTTTTCAGTGATAGCGTCATTTGCTGCCAAAACATTCAACAAATTAGTCGAATTTCACCAGGGTGTTAATCATCATCATGTACATTTTGAGATCCATTAGTTCAAATGCAGAGTGTTTAGGGCAGGGATGTCAAACCCATTTTTGTCACGGGCCACATTTTAGTTACCGTTTCCCTTGGACGGCCATTCTGATTCACATCATATAAGGAAGTTAAGAATAGCGTTTAAGTGACTCTAATGAGGTGTTTGACAACAAGAAAATGCCTACCATATCTCTATTATTTATCACATATCAGAATTTTTGGTCCATATTTTAGCAAGCGTCATGGAAGTTGCCATGTTTGATTTGCTTTCGCGGGCCACGTAAAATGATGTGGCGGGCCAGATCTGGCCCCCATGCCTTGACTTTGACACCAGTGGTTTAGAGATTCCTCTTAGCTTCCCTCTCTGCAAAATATTAGCTACTTCACTTAAATGCAGAGCTAAATATTGCAGTATTACATTGTCTCAACGGCATCACATTTCATGACGTGGTCCCTGGCAGACGGTAGCCTCTGTATGGTGATTGAAAACAGGACTGTCAGTGTGTGCATTTAAACCGCATTTGAAGCCATACCATTTTCCCTGAGGCTTGAAAACTCTTCACCAAAGATACGCCATCAATTTTGAAAATGTAAACCTGGAGGGGTTGGGGGAGAAAAAAAAAACATGATCAGTGTTGCAATCGGCACCAGCTTGCAAATAAAGCAGAAAGATGAGGTGTGACCGTACCTTCCCGCTGCTGTTGTGCTGCGGCGCCCCTGCCGCTATGTCAATCACATTCGGTGAGGAGAAATGTCCCGCAGTCACAGCGTAGCCTGCGCACACACACAGTTAGGTTGAGCCCTCTTTGATTTGTTGCACTTTTATATTTGACACTCATTCATGTTAACAGCCTCTCACCAAGGTAGCTGTATCTGTGCGAGTCAACATCATCTTTGTTTGGACTGTAGAAGGTGTCAGACGTCAGGTTGTAAACCTTAATCGTCCCGGTCCAGTAGTAAGACCCAGGGGCCCCCATCACCACCAGCTCCTGAAAATACACCCCCCCAACACGTTCATTCAGATCCTTCTCTCTTTGTGGACATGGATTACCTTTCCTCTGCACCGCTCGAGTTGAAAAACACAAGTGCCGCAGGGTGAAATTTTGGTTAACCGAAGGCCACAGCCGGTTGTGCGCTATCTGCCGCTAAACCACCCAGCTGGAGGCCAAGAAGTGTGACGAGGAATGCAGAACCCGTGCAAAATCGACAGCTGTAGGATGACTTCTTTGGTCACGGCTCGACGCTGTGACAGTTTGATGCAATTGGAGCCGTGGCCGGGGAATGACAATTAAGACTGACCACACACACATACAGTATTTACTTCCAATGTTTCTCCTACAGCCTCTTTTTTTTCATTTTTGATTTTGATTTTTTAATTATATTAGACTCCACGCAAACTTTCAACATGCAAAAAACCCCGACATCCTGCTTTATAGCGTCACCTGTGACACCACTTTATGGTAGATCGCTCACACACACAGACACACGCACGCACAGTCCTAGCCATCAGTCACAGATGCCAAACATCTGGCGACCGGTGAGCCCATGGATCTCGGTGTATAGACGAGGCCAAGATTTAACAGTTGGACATCTTTTTAAGAAATTCCATACATTCTTGCAGGAGTGGGGGCTTGTTGGTGGGGGAGTGGGGGGCACTCAAATGCCTTAACAGCTCAACAGTGATCCTTTGTCGATTGAAGTGTTTGAGATTGAACTTTTCTCATTTTAAAACCACACTCAATACTCATTTGAAATAAAAACAACAAATTTAGAGGAAAGCATTTGAGAATTTGGTCGATGTGCTTAATATTTGTAGTCCGGTATTTGTCCTCACTAATAGGACAATTCACTACAACGGCAGAGGGAATAGGGTGCACGAATCAAACATACGAGTAACATTTTGTCATGACTACAGCCACAATTAAACCTTATTATGCTTTTCAAATCAGGTTCAAAATGGAATACCTATCATAAAGGTCATTTAAAGCATTTTTGAAATCATGTTTAATTGTTCTTGCACTGTATGTTCATTAATAATTGTAGAAAGCTACTTTGTATTTCTTCACTTTGCACTTAAATGTCTGAAGTGCAAGTCACGCTCACACCGAGGGACAACTTAGAGTATTCCATTAACCTGCCATGCATGTTATTGGAATGTGTGAGGAAACCGGAGTACTCGGAGAAAACCCACGCGGACACGGGGAGAATATGCAAACTCCGGAAGGCCAGAGCCGGAATCGAACCTTGCACCCTCTGCACTGTGAGGCAGACGTCTTAACCATTCATCCCTGTGTATTAAATGCACGAGATAAATGAAGCTGCCTTGTGTCATACACTAGTAGCTTCCTGGACCCTACAATTAGCAACAAAAGGCCCACTAGTAGTTGTTCCTCACTATGAACTAGTTTACACTTATTTGACAACTGAATGTTAAAAACAACACAAACAATACAATGCGGCTCGTCAAAGCATTACATTTTGTCATAGCGTTCTCGTCTTAACTGTTGAACTTATTTTTACACTTGCGTGACTGTTAAGAATTCTAAAGTGACAGAGTAAAGCAGCTTCAATCAGTCACAAGTACGCACGGTAAGATTACTTCAACCGTCACATTTTATTCTCCGTGGGAGGAACAAACGAAGACAGGTCTGTGATCGGCTCTGCCTCAATTGACTTTGACTGCAATTTGAGACTTGCTGCTTTTGAGCACCATCGGGAAAGAATTAGATTGCAAATGTATAGAAAACCTAATGTCTCCATTGGGCGCATGTTTAACGTATACCTTACTTCTGATGCACTCTACAGTACGTTTCACAGAAAGACAGTGTGGGACCTCATCTGTTCCGCTCCCTTGGGCTTCACTCAGGCTGCTTAAAGATGGAGCGGTGGACAAAACACTATTGTCCGACAGCGGATGATGTCATCGGTCAGTAGTGCATCCCCGGTTATATTCAGAAAAAAAAAAAAAGGAAACGTGTGTTTTCTTAATCGTTTTATCTCGGGGAAGCACCCCATGGGCGAAGAGAGCTCACTGCAGCCAAGGGAAACATAAGATTGCAGTTAACCGGCAACACGAATGTGTCATACTATCTTTACAAGTTGAATTTTCCACATCATTTCACATCCTAAAAGATGTTGCTGACAAACATAAAAAAATATTCTCACGTTCCCACAGAGTAAAAATAGACTCTTGCAGTCTTCAAATAAATCGCCTGGAGCAGAGCAATTAGGTGAGGAGTCGAATTAAGTATACGTGATGAAAACATTAAATAAACATCATTTTCTCATTGTATGTGTTAAGGAGATTAAGAAGACGAACAAGCACTGTTACTGACCTCTCTAAAAACTCCCGCTATCCCAGCTTGGCAGGAGCCGTGCTCTTCCCCATACTTCTGCTTATAATCTGGACACAAAAAACAAACCACAAATTATTTCACTGTGTGCTTGATCCAACATTTACTGGAGTTTTCTCTTTCTCTCTCTCTCTCGGCATTCCATATGGAGCTAGTCAAGGAGCTGGTCACATCCAAGAGGAATTTGGGGGAGCAGAGCGTAGGCAGAAAGGAGCCGTGCAACATCCAACCACACCACTCACTTTGAGGGGGACGCTCTCAGGTTACAAAAAAAGCTCAACTTGGATCAGCGTAAAATGAGCAGTAAGTTGAATACAACACAAATCGTCAAGTCTACTGCTGCTGACTTGGAGGGAAGCGAGACCCCCAAAAACGTCATTGGAAGCACAAATGCAGTCGATTTTTTTTTTTTTTGTCGGAATAGAGGGTATGAAATCTCCTTTGAGAATTGACCAAACCAACGCGTGCTTTTAACTTCACAAGTGTACTTTTGTTGGACTCGCGGAGGGGAGGTCACACTTCACTCTACCTGTTTTCAGAGGCTCAAAAGCAGATGTGGCGGCTGCTTGAACGCACGTAACGTGACTAAAATGGATTCGCACACTCACGTCGCACAATATAAATACCTTTGGGTCCCTTATATAGGCACTACATTAACGACATAATCTAAATCTAAATAAATACAAGCTATCATTATTATTAATACATAACACAGGGAGCGGAATGGTCCAAAAGTGGTACAATTTGGAGCTCAAGCAATCATTCATAGAAGACAAAGGTCCAACAAAACTTTGAACCGTCATCATGTGAGCATTTGAAGGATTAACTCTGTGAGTGTGTTCTGCTTTTCCTTTATTTATTTATTTTAAATCTTTTTTTGTGATGCCATCACAAAAAAAGTGTGATGGTAACCATAGAACCTTCAATGAAACCTATAGCTACATAGGAAAAGGTCTACCTTTGAGCATGTAAATCATATAAATTGAGCATATTGTCACCACTCGGTGACAATATCAGCATGAAAAAATCTCCCTGTTTCCTTTCTTGGCAGTCTGTCGGGCGTATTGAATGAGTGAGTGGTTTTACTTTATTTTAGTTTCACAACGCAGTTGTTAAATTGCCTTCATACTGGTGATGACAGTTCAGACAATGAAGTGACTTCAAACATTGTCCGTACAGTTAAAGAAGACAATGATGGCAACGGTTTGACCTGAGGGGAAATTATGCAATAGAAGTGGGTGTTTGAAAATCAAACAACTTGGAATTCATCAAGCATAACAGCGACCCATTGTGTTTGACTTTTGGAGGTTCCACTTCATTTAAGCGGCTATGCTTTATGCAATGAATGAGTCAAATATTGGTGAAGGGTTACGGGCTTAGAAACGAGGAAAAATAAGTGTGTTAAAAAAAGCAGAGTGGGGCCTGCTACAATCGCGCAACAGAGACAAACTCAGAAACGATACCATGTCAAGTGGTCCACTGTACCTTCATAACATGGGATGAGGGGCTGCGTCCTGCCCTGGAGATTCGACGGGATGATCGCGCAGTATCCATGCGGGAGGATGTGCTCCAAGTCGTAGTAGACATTTTTCCAGCGGTGGGCACATGCCTGCAAGAAATAAAAACACGACTTTTACTCTTTTGAACCGTGTACAGAAAGCTGGTGACCTGGGCAGCATGACGCTCTCGCGCTGGGCTGGAGTCAGTGGCTCTCAGAACTGAATCCTGGCAGTTCCACTCTGCATTTTAGCGATCTACATTCCTAGGTGACCAGCCAGGACAGCACTCATGTTAATGTCAGTGCCAGGTAGAAAGGGCAACCAAGGCCTTCTCTGCTGACGTCAACGCAAATCAGAAGCACGGACCTAAATTGATAACCTAAAGTCTAACATTTGCTCCATCAAATTGTATTGATTTTTTCTACTCCCTTCATTTTGTAGAATTTCTCTCTGCGCCACTGTTTCCAGTACCTGTACTGTATGTGGATGTGGATATTTTTTATCCAGCTGGATTTTACTCTCTCTGTTGGCAAATTAATCTCATTCGCCGATTGGTTAGAGCAGCATTCAGTCAAAATGCACTGCTTATCACTGGATGCCGTCAAGGTTGAGTGTATACAAACATTTTTTTTAATGACTGCCAATATTTTAGGTCTATTTTTTTCTGTCCAACTTCCATCAACCATCCATGCATTTTTGTACTACATCTCCATCATTTGGGTTACAATTGAGCTGGGACCAAGCTCAGGTGACTTTTGGTGAAGGAAAACAACCATTTTCACTCACATTCAGACCCATGGATAATTGGCAATAGAATAACCTGAAAGAGCGCATTGTCAATGGCGCCACAGCTTATCGTCATGTTCCTGTTCAATGAGCGCCTGGGAAGAAACATCTGCCAAGCAGCCGCTTACCCCCTGATGTGTTGCAACATGACTCATTCAGATGACGAGAACAAAAAAAATGGTTAAAAAAGGCTTTAGAGCAGTTTAGCCGCACGTCGGTTCTTTTATCATGTACCTATCGCGACAGCCTCAACTCATTGCAGCCAAAGGTTGCACAACTTCTCACTCACATTCCTGAAACAGGAGCCAGGGGTAATAGGCTGATGCAAAGTCATTCCAAAAGATTCCGCCAGTGTGTATAAAACATATATTCGTATAGGTTGAACAGGCGCCAAGAAGGACCCGGAAATCCTCAGAGGGAGAGAAAGATTCTGGTCATTTTTCCTCCCTGAGGAGGAAGTCAGCCGGAGGGGTGTTCGAGCCAATGAGTACTGAAATTAAATCGGAGTGACTCACGATGATTCTAGAACTTGCTTCGACCCTGCTTGACTGATTGGTGGTACTCTTTCCACCCATTATAAGAGGGGCTATGAGGTTAATAAAGGACCACCAAAGAGGGGATGAAGCCTACACAAACCTGCTTACCTATCATGTGAACCTACCTGTTGGAAGACGCAAAATTATTCTCTTTTGACTGTCCTCATTCCATTCATTTGAATGTAAAGATTTTTTGTCATGACAAAACAGGCACAAATCCTGCACGGCACGTGGCAAATCTCCGTGTGGAGGCTGGTTCGACCTGATGTTAGTCATTTTGCAGATGAGTACAATCCAAAGGGAGAGCTGCGCCGCTGTGGGAGTAGTCACTGTCAACTTTAATCGTGGTTATCAAAGTGACTGCTTGGGGTGATTTTAAAAATCCAATACAGTGATTCAAAGGGTTTAATGCACTCTGTACACATATTTATGATTGAATGAATGAATGAATGAATTTAACTTTCTGCCACTAAATTTTTGCTCTGCGAGGCACATCTGCAAAACGCTCAATCTGCCAACGGTGCAGCGGGTCTGCGCCTTTAAGCGGGAAATCAGGATCCGCCAGGCGCAAATGCACTGTCTACAAAAATAGAGCTCATCCAAGCATCCCAGAAAGTGAGGTTTAGACCTAGATGAAAGACTCAGAAAGTAGGTAGTTGACGATACTTGTATGAAGCTAAAATCTGAGGAAAACCACAAATTCTGTAAAACCAAGTATGCAGAAGACATAAGCCTGCCTTAGGCCCCTGTCACACCTTGACGATTTAGCCAGCGTATGCCGACGTAGGAAAAATTTGGCAAATACGCTGGCGTACGTCGAATAAGTTATGGGTAAGTTTTGTATACGTAACAGCACGCTGAAGCACGCTGGTATACGCCGGCACGCCGAGGTCGTCGAGAAATTTTAAGCATGCTTAAAATTTCTCGTCGTATGTCAGCTGCATGGCTATATCGCCCCGTATACGCAGGCCATAAGTAATAGGTAAGTTATGCGATCGTTGCACACGCTCAAACACGTTAAGTGTAGGTTACTCATAAGTCCATATACGCCGAGAATACCTACTAGCTGTTCTCCAACATCCGTGTTTTCGAACTGCAATACGCTGCTGCATAGCCGCAGCAGCGCATTGCCGACGCATCACGTGACGTAGTCTATAAAAGGCTGGCGCCGACGTTGCCGACGATCACGTGACGTAGTCTATAAAAAGGCTGGCGCTCGACGTTTCAAATCATAACTGCACTAGACATTGCAGTACCAACATCTGTTTGGGGACTATCCCCGGTCTAGTTAAAATGGTATAACCCAAGAGGCAAGGTGCGCTTGCCATCGTTACTGTGAGTTGCTATTCACGCTATTAAAGCAGCAATCAAACGCCATTATGACTTGTGTCATTAATAAACCAAACAACATCAGCGTCATGCCAAAGAAAAGTCTGGGGAGCTCATCAAAGGTCTCGCAGAGGCTCAGCCCATCACAGCCACTGCAGCCTTCGCCAACTACGTGCGTGACAGCCTGGTCAGCATGTACAAGCGCAAGTTCCGAAGGCACGGATGTTGGAGAACAGCTAGTAGGTATTCTCGACGTATTTGGACTTATGAGTAACCTACACTTAACGTGTTTGAACGTGTGCAACGATCGCATAACTTACCTATTACTTATGGCTCATGATAATGGACGTATAGCCATACGCTGATATACGACGCAGAAATTTTAAGCATGCTTAAAATTTCTCGACGACTCGACGCATTTCGACGTATACCAACGTGCTTCAGCGTGCTGTTACGTGATACAAAACTTACCCATAACTTAATTCGACGACGCCAGCCGTGATTTGCCAAATTTTTCCTACGCCGGCATACGCTGGCTAAATCGTCAAGGTGTGACAGGGGCTTGAAACGTCGAGCGCCAGCCTTTTATAGACTACGCCACGTGATCGCCGGCAATACGCTGCTGCACGCTATGCATAAATTAGACTATCGTTGGGCATAAGTTGTGTACGCCGCAACACGCTAGGCATTCGTTGGAATAAGTTATCTATAAGTTATCAAACGTTTCTATATAATTTACTGATACGTTATGTATACGCCCAGCCCGTTATGAATGCGCTATGTATACGCCCAAAATTGAAAAAAATCGATAATTCAGCGTATGCCAGCGCTTTAGGGAAAATCTGAACGCCGCATACGCTGGCTGAATCGTCAAGGTGTGACAGGGCCTTTACAAATCACCAAGGTATAAATCTCACAGTTTTATTATTCAGATCTCTCACAAAGTGGAAGCTCAGATGGGAAATAATATTTTTCTGCTGATGGTCCAAACTTAGGCATGACCTCCTTCTGCGTATTAGAGAAGCCCATGTACTGCCAATTAAAAAAAAAAAATGTTTGTTCCTTGTCTACACAACATGAGACTCTGCCCTTGTGTTCTTTTTGTTTTATTTGTTTTCAACTTTAATTTGGTGTTGTGCTTTTTTTTTTACTTTTTTCCTTTAAATGCTTATTTGAAAAGGTACACCAAAGACTACGTGAAATAATGCTCTCATTCAAAGATTCCCCCATAATCATTACACAAATGTGAATGAACAATCAGAACATCAAAAGTTAACTCTCCAAAACTGTCCTGATTTCCACGTTTTTGTCTGTAGTTTTTTTTTCTGAACATCTGCCATCTTCTGTTTCCAAATCAAGCCCCTGCTGACCAAACCCCCCCACCCTCCCAAACCCCTCCTTGTCAAAGCATTGCTTTGTCTTTCCACTGCATAAGGAACACAGTCCTACATCTATACGCCATATGATTAAAAAGTCTTTTGGAATAACTTGAATTATGTATTGCTGCTACTGTATATAAATGAAACTGAAATGAACTAAAAACCACCCAAGGCATGAAATAAGGCAACTGCTGTCTTAGTGAGAGAGAATACCAAGAAGTGATGTGAAACAACATCCGAGGACTTTTTTTTTTTTTTTGACACTGATGTTGCTGTAATCAGGCCCAGTTCTCATTAATCAACTCACCAGTACTCTGCCGTCGGCTCTGTTCTGACGCGCCAGGCTTACTCCCATCCACTCGTCGTCTCTGTCCCCTTGGCACGTCTTCCCACACGACTCTCTGGGCTTGTTTCCTGATGGACAATGAGAGCAGAGACGTCATGACATCAGGACAAAGGGAGGTTTGCAGAAGAAAAAAGAAAAAAAAAAGTCATCCGGTCTTGTCAGGCTTTTGGGTCTTGTCCTGTCAGCTTGGCAAAGAATATCCTGACACTTTAAAAACAGGGAAGTTGTTTGTTTAAATGCGGTCGCTAGGTTGCTGCACAACTGCAAGACAAGAGAATACATGTATAATGGGATTTTATGCTCCAAAAGTAGAACGATTTGGAGTTCAACCAAGGATTTTCTGACAAATAGCCCTGAAAAAATGGTGATAAACAGAATACAAAATGGAACTGACTGTCGGGCTACTCAGTGCAAAATGATCAATACAATTAACCAAATACATACTGCATTCTAAGGCGAACTTCACCAAGCAGATGCTCAGAAAAATAGTGTGAAGATAAGCATAATGGCTCATGACCACATGACTAGATTAACTTGGGAACAAATGATACATTTTTTTCCCCCCCTGCATGACTTTCATGCATTTTCCTCTCCATCTTTTTAAATGATAGAAAAGCTGACTTAAAACAGCTTGTGTCACGTTAATAAAGGTAACAAATTAATTTGATTCATAGATTTCCGATGAGTAAAACTGTTTTGAAGTTAGAACAACTTGAAAGTCAACCGGCATCCCAGAATGCTCTGTGTTTGACTTTGCAGGTTTGATTGTATTGTGATAGGATGAATACTAGATGTTTTTTCAAGCATGATGTGTTGCAACATATATGTCGTAACGTTCTCCTGTCTTACCTTAAATATAAATTCGGATATATTTAAAATAATACTAGGGTGGAGGTTAGTCACATTTAGACAGTTTGATAACTGAAATGATCAAGATGATGCTTCCTATAAATCAGCATGTGATTTTATTGTATCAAAGCCATGAATGCACCCCGGTGTTCTCCACAACAAGAACAGAAAATGAGGCTGGACAGTGAATGGTAGAAGCTCAGCTTTTTTGCCCTGCAGGGGAAAATTAGCTGGGGAATCAATCATATTTGTCCAGGCAAGTGGTGAGAAAACCACTGCACACAGAAGCCTCTTGTTTCATGTGAATCTTGCAAGTTTTGGTCTAAAAAGAAAAGACTAGTAAAGGGTTGTATTATTCTGATCAAACAGAACAGATGTTCGGGGAATTTATGTAGATTTTGGAAGGTCAGAGTGTTAGCATAGGTGTTTTCTTATGTGGGAGCATGTCTCAGCTTAACACATGACTGTGACTGACCTCTTCCCAAGTCCATCTCTGTGCAGCGGCGCTCCGGGTTGCTGTGGACTCTGCACTTGAAAAGAGCACCAGGAGCGTGCACGGAGCTACTGTAGGTAGAGTTGGCCTTTGGAGCCCCTACTATGACCCTGAACACATCAAGGGAAGGGAAATGATGCGGAGTGGTCATTACACAGCCATGAAAATTTATCAATGAGCATCCCTCAAGTCTCTTTTACATTCGCTATGTTTCGAGTTAAACATTTGTTAATAGTTCATCAAACATTTACATTCCTGTATTTCCCCCTTCTTTCTCCTGAATTTGAGCTGTTGAAGTAAATGGGAAAAACATCGGCATTGGCGTCTAACTCACCAGCGTGTGTTGTCATGATAATGCTCCAGCACAGAGTAGCCAAAAAAACTAGAATTGGGTCCACGGAAGACCAACGGATGTTCCAAGTCTATGTTGTATGAGAAAACCACAGAAATAGAGAGGCACACGTGTAAAATTGTTTGTACTCCCGTTTTTTGTCTTCGACGAGAAGCCATTCCTTTTTGCGTACGCTGCGTAATTACGCACTAACTGTCCAAATGGATGGTAAAAACAGTCAGGAAAAGTCGGCTGTACGCGGGTCAAAAAGTTCCCAAAATAATGTGGAGCGCTGTTCCCACTCTATTGTTGCACGTAGGTTGTAATGGCATGAGGGAAAAGCTTCGCGAGGAAAGTTAACGGTCCACAGAATAACAGTGCGTCAGCTTCTCTCCATTCTGAGTCCGTCTGATAAAGTTGCCGCAGCTGGCAGTCAGTCTAACGTGGAGATAAACGCTGTCACCCAACATCAAACTCACGTGAAGCAGCAGAAGCGGGACAGGAAGTACCGAACGGTGTTAACAAATTAAAAGCATTGTGTGAAATTGACGAGGGTAGCGGTTGCGTTCAAGTTTACTTCGAAAGGGCAAAGCGAGCAATGTGGACCGTCGAGAAGCAAAAGCATTTTGGGTCACATGTGAGGCGCGTCGCATTTCTTAAGCACCGCGTTGGGGGCGCAATGCCGCCCTCTAACGGTTATAATTCAACTGTCAGTGCCGGGCCACCCTTTAGTCACCAAACCCTAAATTGAAAGGCGGGGTGGGTTGGAGTTGCACTTACGCTGAGGAGCTATGGATAGGAGAGACATTTCACAAACCGGTATTAATCAACAAAATTTATGACATGGGATTTGTTTTTTCTTAAGAGTATGAATAGGAGGGAGGAAAATATTTGCTTTATAACTGCTCACTCATCCACTCACTTTTCTCTCTCCTTGCCTCTGGAAAACACCACGGGACGCTCAAGTCTAGAACCACGGTCCAAGAGGCTCAAAGACAGCTTCCACCAACAAACTGTAAAACAAATTAATCTAACACTCCAACCAACCCTCCAATAAGAATTAATGACTAACTTTACACACCTGTAAAGTTAAATGAAACATAAACAAAAATTCGGAACAATATTGCTTCATTAAAAATTTGTGAAATACCTGAATGCAAATACCATGTCATAAGATAAACACTCAAACTGTATGTTCTGTCTTTTGAGGACTGCAGTTATTCTCTCTGAGACAATGAAGTTCTATCCCCCCAACATATATACATTTAATTTCTTTTTTCAGATATTTGGTTTATTTTACAAATGGGTAAATGGGTCCGTTTAAAGAACAGAGCAGGCCTAAGTTTTTTTGTAAAAGACCTATTTCGAATACTGACACTACAACAGAGATACTCTATCAACACATCGGGGGCTCCTATGGTTCAATTTATACAAAATGTAAGAGAAAGAGCACCACTATTCAACACGTGTTTTTTGTTGTTGTTAAGGAAACTGACCACTGTAACATATGTGGTTATATATGGCCAAACTACAAAATATGTTGGAAAAACATGCATTCCTGCTACACTAAAGTGAAATTAGGCCCGAATAATATACAGGTGTTTGGGCTCTAATTCTTTTCAGTGCATACTTGCTATAAAAGCTTTATGGGATTATTTATATCCTGCTGTAAATGTGCTCCCTGCTGCGAGTGCCTATATTAAAGGCAGCCGAGCACACGCTCTCACTGATGACAAACCTGAGTAAGACATTTGTTTCTTGGGTCTGTTGAGATGAAAAATTATCATGTGGGGGTATTGTAATTTTTTTTTCTAAAGGCGATGAACAAAAGATATGAGCTCGGCAGAGAAGATATTCTGTAAATAAGATTTAATTTGTTATACAGAAAACGTATAGCAAGTCATATTGAGCCCTATAGTACATATTCCATTTTAATACAAAGTACAGTGTCGTTTGGGGTTGGGGTCAGGGGTGGACTACAAAGCTTGGGGAAGAAATAAGTGGTCAACAGGCGGCCAACTTAAATGTGTAGTGAGGGCAGAGGTAAAGGGTCATTTAAAGTTTTGCAGAGGGAAGTGAACGGGACGACAGCACATCACAAGAAAATCTCTAAACCAACTGACTGTGGTCCTCGATATGTGATAACACAACAGTACCATTTATTGCACACGCCAATCTGTATAAACACATTTCAGAATAAAAAGCATAGCATCTAAAACACAAGTTAATCTCAAATAAAATGCAGATATCTGTATGGAAGATTTGTGTTTGGATTCCCTCATACTTGTAGTGTTACTCACACATTCCAAACTATACAAAACACACTAAAATCTCAGTGTGCTGTCATTCAGACACAAATATAGAAGTAATGCAGAGAGAAGGGTTTCATCAAATCCTTGGCAGTCTTCCCCTTCAGCAGCAGCAGCAGCAGCAGCAATCGTTATGATTTTCATCTCAAAGCATCAGACGCTCAACCAATGCTGCAGAGAGAAACATGAATTGCCTATTTGTACTGTATTCTGTAACAAAACACTTGATGTCTTTTCTCTGGTGTGTCTCCAATCATGTACAAGCCACTATCAGGCTTTTCTCATTTACAAGTCACATCAGATAGAGGTGGAAAAAAGTACTCACATTGCATTTCTTTATTTAAAGTGGGAGGTGAGGAGGACCCCCCACCCCCAAAAAACAAACGAACCTTTTTGTCATATTGGTACAGACTGTTTTTTACCTGACAGTAGAACATCAGTGAACTGGGCGAATATTGGTGCTCTACTGACTACTTCTAGACCTGACACATCATATATACTGTATGTATATATCGCTATATAGATAGATGCGCAAATTACATTAGTACATTAGACACATTATCAGTCATGAAGTAAAAATTAAAACAAAACTACAGCCCTACCATTGCTTTGGATTCCTCTTTGTCCAAAACCTTTTGAGCCTGGTCTGGAGGAAACTTCAGCATGGATGTTATCACTTTGGCCATCGTCTGTGAGTACATACATCAAAATGACAGTTGAAACGCAATTAATTTTTAGTTTGACCTCACCACCAAATGCGTGGTTAAACATGAGTTTTATATCAAGTGTAGAAATACAGCTTTAACTCAAACGCACGGGATAAACAGTACATGTGATGCACTCATCAAATTTACTCATTCCAAAAAAAAAATCCCTATGTGCATCATCACCAGCAGTCCTATCTGCAAGGGTGCATGCACCCGAGCCATAAACAAGGCGATAATCAGGAACAGGGCTGCTGCAGAGAGAAACTCAACTGCTTTGCTAACAATAAACAAGGCCAGCATGTCTTTAAGTGTGTGCATCATGCAACACGTATGCGCTCGCAGTCTGCCTGCAGGACATCCTGCGCACAAGGAACATTGCCAGGCTGCTACTAACAGACCCTCTGGAAGCTGCTGGGGAAATCCTGCTGACTTTAGGACCATGTCAACAGCACTGGGAATTAGGGAGATCAATTTCAATTAGATGCTGCCACACAGTGTGTCAATAGGTAATGTTCTCATTAAGTCCAAATTAGATAAAGCGGACAAATTTGTGTCCATAAAATGAAACTTACAGTCATTGGCCAGCAATGTTGAAAGTGTTCAGTTTTGGTCTAAATGACATATTATGTCTATGACTTTGTAGTTGTGTAAGCTTTGTATAGTAATATAATAATAATAATAATAATAATAATAATAAATAAATAAGTAATATAATAGTATAGTATATGTGACATGACACAACACACACCATCAAAACTTTTTGCTTTGTATTTTTGTGATTTAGTCACTAATATGCCAGTAAAAGGACAAATATCTTAAGTTTAAGTTGAGTAACCGAATAAACAGTTTTCACCATGATGTGGATTTTCCTTACCACAATAAACAGCTCACAAAAACAAACAACGGAACTCGAAGAGGTTTGCATTCCACCTATTTTTTTTTTTTTAATCTGCACATTTTATTGCTTCCACAGGGTTTGGTTTATTTCAAATATATTTTATAGATCCATAAAATGTAACAAACCACACTTCGGCACTGAGAAAATAAGGAAATAACTGAACAGCGTTTCAGTACCAACATCTCAGTTGAGCAACAATTTACAGGGACGGAAAATGATCCACTCACATCATTCGAGCACAATGATGTTGAGAAAAAAAAAAAAAGAAATTGAAAATCATACTTTTGTTTCTCGTCCCATCATGTACTCAAACAGCACCTTCTTCAGGTACTCCATCTCAGTGGCTTCTGAGACCGGCTCAGGTTTGTTGAGTGCAGCATCTGTGAAGAGAAAGTCAAGCGAATAAAGTTCGTGACTAAGACCAATGATCCAATGGCATACCCCAACCTGTTACAAATTTAGTTTAAGACCCCCGCGCGCCTTCCACCTCGGGACTATCAAACTAATGGGGCCACTTGCACAATGGCACGGCTGTAAATTAAACACTAAATAAAAGTGCAGGCTAGTGAGTCCAAGCTCAGCATGAACCGGCAGACTGAAGATTGTAATTCTTTGCCTACGGGTATTTGACATTAAGCCTTCAAAATCAATGAATGCCCATTGTTGGTGAGGGCTGCTAACACTTTTACCACTTTTACCATACAATGATTTAAACTAAGTACAGTTCAGTTGCCATTGCTTGCTCTGTGCCTGTCTGGAACAGTAAATGAGGCAGCAACATTCAGGGTGTCGATAAAGTCTCTTTATTTAAAAATAATGTGTATACGTTACACAAGCAATTGATGAGATCTGTTTGTCAGATTTATTCTACAATGTACAAAATGGTTCTCAAGGTTTTTAATTACGTTATATGTGTATTACAGGGCTTTCGGTCAACCTCAAAATGGCTCCTTCACAAAGACGACAAAAAGAAGAAAAATTGGTTTTGCAGACTTAAGTATGGAAGACATCCAGTGGCATACGAAATTTATGAAGACTGGGACAGAGTTGAATAAAGGAATGTTTGTGCAAATACTCTTTAGGACTTTCCCATTTAAATTTTTACTCCGCACCTATCCCTTGCTTCAGCCACCACCGAGGAAAGACGCAAAGTTGGTAATAACATCACTGAAAACGTCACAGCGTTTCATTACGGGGGCAGTTTCATCATTCTGTTACATGTTCGTGATGACCGATTGATTCTGATGTAGTCACCAAATGAGTCAATAAATTAAAATCAGACAATAATAAATAAATAATGTTGTATGTGTGTGACAGGTGGAGGAAGGCCAGGAAAAAGCTGTCTTAGAATGAACCATTAAATTCCACATTGCTTTTGTCTTCCTGACCCCACAGTGGCGCAAGTGTCAGTGTTTACAGTTTCCTCATATCATTCAATTATTAATTGCACTACTGCCATATTAAGACACATATTAAGTATATTATAATACTGGACATACTCAGCATTTTATAATGAATGTTTGATTAAAAATGCATTCATTTCAACTATGGTAGTGGAAGGACCATATATAAAACATGATGTCATTACATTGTGCTTGTGTACCTTAAAATTTCCTTGCGAGGGGAAAAAGAAATAATCAGATCCAGAAGATGAGGCAGCCCCATAATGAAGGCTCTGATAAAATATGCGTCGAGGAAATGGCGGTCGTGAGTAGTCAGAGTGCTGTGTATAATAATTTAACATTGCAACCTGCAAAAGTCATTCTTTCCAAGTGGAGCTGCTTCACAGGCACCCCTTCCACTGTTCACCTTCTGACAGCCGCTTCACTTTATTACAGCAGCAGCAGGAAAAATGTAAAAGGAGTAATTCACTTGATCCCATGATAGCTTTATAATACTGTATACATGAAGACATAGCACTGATTTATAATCCCAGGGGTTTCAGCCACCGATGTTGCATGTCGAACCCTAAAACCTCACCCTAACCTTGACCAAAGCCCAGTTCGAAACCGCAAAGCTCATCTGAGGCCTCAATCATACTTGGCCATATAGTTTTCTAAAGCACAGCTAAACCGGAACACGCGGCCACATGCCACAACACCCCCACATAATAATACCTCAGCACATCCTGTGTGCCCACCGACGTGTGAGGAGACATGGCCGGTAACAGATAATCTTATGTGCATCTGCTCGAATCGAGGTGCTGCAGCTCATTTTGAAAGCTCATTTTTTGTTACTGAGATAAATTTTAAAAAAAATTACAAAAAGAGACAAATCGACTCCAGGAGAACTTAGCGATTCAGTGTTACCTTTGTACATGCTCCCCAGATGAGTTACGACTGTGTTCCGGTGGAAACATTTAATCTTGTCCTCAAGCGAGTGAATCTGAAAAAAACAAAACAAAAAACAAGCACAGAAGTGATCACATAAGAAAGCATTGCAGGTTAATTCTCTCCATTAGCTTAATTGATATATGGGACAAATGAGAAGCACTTTACTGAGCATCCCTGAGGGGGATGTTTGCGGGAAAGATGATGTATGGGAGAGAAACTGCGGGAGGCGTTGCTCTGATTGTTTATATGGCAACCAACAAATGTAAGCAGATGTGCTGTAATTAAATCGATGCAGCAGGAAAGCAGCAGCGCTGGCTGGAGGCCACTCAAGCATGGGAACACGCTGCATGAGATTTGCGGTTCACTCGTTCCGAAAAGAAGCACACGATGGACCAAATAGTCACCCTCTCAACAAAGCCTTGCTCCTTCAGTCGAGCTTCACTCAGCAAAGTCGTCTTCTCGGCGAGCTGCGCCTGCAGAGCAGAGGGATGAGAAAATGGAATCAGTGAGACCTCCAAGGGTTACTTTGGAACAGGAAGCACGGCAGTGTGTGTTCTTCCAATCGGGCTTACTAATTTGCCAGGCCAAAAGAAAAGACAAGACTGGATGAAAGCTATTTAAGACGAACAGCGAGTAGTTTCCCCTTGTCTTAACAAAACTGTCCAGAGAAAAATCCTATCATCGAATGACAATGTTAAATGAGTTAAATTGGGTTAAGAATGTTCCAAAATATTAAATCCTGAAAGAGTGGGCGGGGGCAGGGGGGGGGGGGGGCTGGGAGATCAACAACCCCTTACTGATGATGCAAATAGCCATATCCTTGATGATATGTATCCAATGAAGGGCATATGATTTCATTTTTGTTTTTGTTTTTTTGGGTGTACAAAAGTAATTGGGAGTCTAAAAGATACTAAAAAGTCAAACTCTAATCACATACCTGTAGTTTCTCGGGGCTCATCTGTGTCAAAGACAAAAAATATAAATATATATATTTAGCTCAGTGGAACGCAATAGATTACAGAAAATGTATGTAACAACACAAAATGTAATTTTTATATTTATTATCATAATGAATTTGAAAGAGATCAGGGAAATCTGGGGGTTTCTTTGGGTTTTTCTTTTTAACTGGCATTTGCATTGTACAAATCACTTCAGCTCACTGTCCCAAATTTTTTTTCAGTCTATGTAAACATACCAGTCTTAAATGAATCTGAATTTGATAATCAAATCATGTTTTCCTCTCCTTAATGGATTATATTATATCCCTTTCAGTTGATGCACTACCAAAAATACTAAAAACAAAAAATAATCAACAGGATAATGGTTTCCTATGATAAATTACGATACTTTGACAAGACCGACATCACTCATCATAATGCAATTCAATATAAAATAGTCTAATCAGGATTTTCTTTTCTCCAACTTTTAATAAGAGTGATCATCTACTGTATTATTTTCTTGACATCTTTAACCGTTGTCCACAACTGTGTACTCAACTTCAACTCTTGCAGACGAGACGTGAAATCATTCCCAAATGCACGCTGTGCAGCTGTAAATCCTCAATTAAGTGCCACAGTTGCAGACAGTCCCACACACAAACACAACATCCCGCGTTAGTATATGTGAGGATCTATTTATTTATTTAGTTTTTTTAAAAGGAACCAGCTGCTTTTGTTTTAACAACCCAAGCATACTGTCGTGATCCCTTTTCAAAAAGCTCATCTTCAGTGAAAATCAATGTGTTTGTAGGCTGCTAAGTAGATTTATTTTTCTGCTAAACTCCCATCTGTGACTGAACTACTCCAGCTGCTCACCAACTTTGTTATTTGCACATTCTGCTTAAAGGAAAGCTCAAAAGGCATGATTTGGAACTAACTGAGTCTTGAATACAGCAGTGTCAGTGTGCCGTCTCTGTGGAAAGACACACTGACCCACTCTTTTGATGACAAATGGTTTTTGAGGCCCTTTACAGGGGAAGGCCTCCGTGATCATAAAGCCATACAATCCGTCTGTAAAGCTATTACCTCACTGCAGAGATATGCCACAGGGAGGATAATTCTTGTGTATCCGACCACGTGTGGTAAAGATAGAGGAATCAGTACTTGGCTCTGTAACATCACCTGGGTCAGCCACCTCCCCGAGGTGCTTTTTAGTGTGCATTTTCTCGCACGATAGTGTTGCTGAATGAGGCCCGGGCCTTGAGTCACCTCACAGAATAATAATTAAGAACAGGGACAGAGTCTTGTTTTCCAAAAAGAACATTCCTGAGCGATTCAAATGAACTCCACAGCTCCCGGTACACTTTGGAGAGTCGCCACTCGAATGAGGCCAAAAAGACGGATTGGACTGAGGTATGAGAGCAAACTGTCACTGAACTTTTAAAAGAAAAAGTATTGGAACTACTTGTCAACTTACAGTATTGTATGTATGGATGTATTTGAGAGTCTTGATGATTGATGTTGAACACCTTTTTTTTTTTTTTAACTCTGGAAGAGAAGTTTAAGTACCTCGGAGGTGTCGTGGCTCCTAGCTTGTAGCTCCTCCAGTTCTTTCTGGACCTGCCACACTCGAGTGCCCATCTCCTCCTCTCGACTCTGAAGAAAAGAACAACGGCTGAGTCATTTCCTATGTATCAACAGAGCATCATAACTGAAGTATGTTGGTCACGTCACTGCGTTGTTTCAAAACTCCCACTTTCTAAAACACCCTGATCATGAGTATTGCCCAGTATAAAATCAGTTGAAATAAACACACATGGAATGCGACGCGGGTGTAGCGAGAGTTTATGTGGGGTACAAATCATTTCTTTGATAGCTTCTACCTGATGGATGCGATCAATGGATGTGGGCGCTGATCGACTACATATGTTCAGTACCTGGATGACCTGCTCATATTTCTGAACAGTTCTGCTTAATTCATCCTCCTTCTGGGCAATGGCCTTCTGCAGCTGGATGGTTTCCTCTCGATGGCTACTGAGAAGCTCCGCCTCCACAACCTGGGCCTTGCCTGCAATGAGTAACAACCAGATTCAGACTCTTAAAAACCCCTTTAGTGAAACACGATTTAACAATAGAGGGGAAATTGACATCAACAGCTACCTGCGAATTTAGTTTCGACAAGGGTAGGGAATTCAAATTCACATTTGATTGGAAGTTGGAGCTCCATTTGACAGAGTTGTGAGTACAATTCGGTTCTTCCACTGTTTCAGCGGTAATAACGTGGCAAGAAAAAAGTCAAACTGATCCTACCAATGGTTTCAGTCACTGCTGTGTCTATCTCCTTCTCTTTTACGGCCATTTGTGTATTGAACTCCCTCATTAACTGCTTGATTGCTGAGTTGTGCTTCATTTCAATGTCTTCTAATTCCAATCTGTTGGATCAAAAAGGAGCAAGAGTGATGATGACATCATGATACAGTACACGCTTGTAATGTAACAATGTAATGAAATCCCAGTTAAACTGCCTAATAAATCCACACAGCACATGCCTAAAATATTTTACACTGCACACAGACATTTTGCAGCCAAAACTTACTTTAGCTTCTGTTCGCTCTCCTCCAACAACTGTTTCTTTGCATATTCAAGTTCCTGATCGTGCTCCTTCCTCATTAATCTGACGTCTTTCTGCAACCGGGTGAAATCTTTGTGAATTTTCTCCTTCTCATTCTTCATGTGATTTAGTTTGCTCTTGAGAGACGCGAGAGAATCCTCCTCCGGGTTGGCTAAGTAGTTTTCCATCTCATTTTCCAACATGCTCTTGGTTTGTTGGAGGCTACTCCGCTCGATCTTCCTGTCGGGTTCAACTGACGTCTGGGCCTGCACCGAGGCAGCTTGATGTTCATCACGCTGAACAAGCTTCTGTCTCATTTCTTCTTTCAGGGTGCTAATTGCTTCAAGTAGCTCTTCTTTGTGCTTCTCTGCCTCTTTCAGCCTCGATTCCATTTCAAGAGCTTCCGCTTGTTTGAGCTCCGTTTGATGGAGTGCATCTCGCTGAAGTGCGGACAGCTTCTCTTCATACATGCGCCTCAGTTCCTCTAAAGACTTCTGCATTGTCCGCCTCTCATCAGCCTGAGTCCGTTCCAGTTGGCTCGCCTGCTCTTCTTTGAGCTTGACGAGAACTTCCTCGAGCTGTTTGTTTTTCGCCTCTAATTTGTCGATGCATTCTTTACTGGAGGTCTCATTTTTCTTGAACTCCTCGTGGCTCGCCTCAAGACTCTTGAGAAGCTCGTCTTTTTCATCGAGCTGTGAAGTGAGCTGCTTCTTAATTTGTCCGATTTTCTGTTCCGCTTTCTTCTTTAGCTCCGAAACTTTACGATTACTCTCTGTTGTCAACCTCTCCTCGGTTTCTTTCACGCACTCCTCTTTGCTTTTCATCATCTCATCTTTCAGCCTTTCGAATTCGTCTTCCCGAGTCTTGAGTTGGCTTTTGCACTTTTGGTAGTCCTCCTCAAGGTGGTGCAGTTTTTCCGCCAGCTCTTGCTCCAAGTGGCCGTTCATCTGCAGCTTTTCAACCAATTCTCTCTTCTCATTCTCCCTGATGCCGTGCTGCTGTTTGAGGTCGACTGCGAGTTGTTCGCACTCTTTTATCTTTAAGTCGAACTGCTCCTGGAGCTCACATAGCTGACGGTTGGAGCTCTCGAGTTCTGCAGTCAGACCGCTCACCCTCTGCTCCTTCTCGCTCAAAACTTGGTCCATCTCAGATTTGCTTACGGACTGATTGTCAAAACTCACAGTGAGCCTTTGCAACGCCTCGTCCTTCTCAGAGACAAAGCGCTCCAGCTCGTCAAGCCTGCTCTTCAGAGATGCCACAGTGTTGGCACTCTCAGACAGACTGGCACTAAGAGCACTTGCCTGCTCAGAAGTGGCCTCTCGCTCCTGCTTTAGCCTCTCTTCCATTTCGGCTAATGCCTTTTCTCTCTCCTCTTCATGCTGCTGCTTCAGCTCAAGTATGGCTTCCTCCTTACCTTCGAGTTGCTGTTTCAAGTCACTGATGATGCCTTCCAAGTTAGTCACTTGGAACTCATTTTCTTTCAGACTAATCGATATGACTCTGTTGAATTCACTCAGCTCCTCCGTCTTCAGAGCTTTTTCGCTGACTGAAAGAGAATTTTGCTCATTCTCAATCGTTAAGGCTTTGATTTGCTCCATGTGAGCATTTACCTGAGCAGTCGCCTGTTCTAATGAAATGCATAGTTTGGTATTCTCCTCGCTCTTCTGGCGCAAATTCTCCTCTAAAGTGCAAACTCTCTCGACTTTGCTCAAGAGAATATTTTTAAGGTGCACAATATTTTTCTGGCTACACAAAAGTCTCTCTTTTAAATCAGAGACTCTAAGTTCAACTTTCTGACAAAGTTCGGAGGTGCAGTCCACCATTTTGCTCTGGACGTCCTCGCAGTAATGCTGCATTTGGGTGCTCATCAAAAGGAACTGCTTTTGTAACTGAGCTTCTCTCTGAATGGCATCTTCCGCAGATTTATTCTGCAAGTCCTCACATTCCTTCCGTCTCGAACTTTCAAGGGCTTGAAGCTGCTTCTCCACATCCACCAAATTGTCTGACAAAGTCTTTAATTTCGCTCTGCTCTCTTCCTCTGTTATGTTGAGCTTGTCCTTCAGGGAGTCTCGCTCGTTCAAAGCCTGGCTGAGGTTCCTCTCCACTGATTCTAGTTGTTCTCTCAAAAAATTGTCTCTTGTTGACAAATCTTCAAGTTTAACCCCTGCATCATGAAGTTCTTCTTTAAGCTTTTGCACAGTCGTTTCTTGAATCGCGAGCTCCTCCTTTTGGTTCTTCATTGCATTTAGTAGCTGCTCATGATCATCTTTGCTCCTGTTAAGTTTTAAAGAACATTCTTGCAGTTCTTGTATGTTTTCCTGAAGTACGTTTGAGTGTTTTTCCACTAATTCCTCCTCCTGCTGTTTTAACTGCTCCTGCCAATGGCGCTCCAGCTCCAAGGTTTCGTGTTTATGGATATCACGTAATTTCTCCACTTCCCCCAAATGGTTAGCTTGCAGCTCTGCCATTGTATCGTTTAAGCCTTCGGAATTTTTCTGGGCCATCTCTAAAATTTTCTCTTGGATTTGCTGCTCTTTTTGTTGGAGCTCCTCATCTTTCTTTGCAAGTGCCGTCTTCATGGATTCTTCTTTTTGCTGGATTTTTTTCTTAAAGTGATCTTGCATTTCTTTGGCCTTCTGTTTGAACTTGTCCATCTTTGTTTCCTGCGTTTTCAGTTTATCTTGCATCTCTGTTATAGTGTCGTTCAGCTTCTTCTCTTGAACATCTCTTTCATCCTCCAACTGTTTCATGAGGTTTGTTTGCTCTTCCTTTTTAGCGCTGAGACCTTCTCCGTGCAACTTTTCCTGCTCAGCGAGTTCCTTTTTGCTCTGCTGTAATTGCTGCTCTAATTCTTGAAGTAATAACTCTTTGTGTTGAGAGTCCTTTTTCCCTACTTCAAGCTGATATTGCAAATCTGTCAAGGCGGTCTGACTCTGAACAAGATCGTTTGAGAGTTTATTTAATTCTTCTTGAGCTTCTTTCAGCTTTGAATTTTCCATCTGGAGATGTGATAAGGATTGCTGCAAATCCTCCAGTTGCTTTGCTCTGACGCCCAGCTCTTCTAGATCGCAATGTAATTTTTCTTTTAGCGTTTTCTCTCCTTGAATTAGCTCTTCAATTTCCTTGTCCTTCTCTCTTAAAATAACTTTCAATGCATTAACTTCCTCCATCAGGGTTTTCTCCACTCCTCCAAGTGACTGTTCATGCTCCTGCTTAATATTTTCCATTTCTTCACTGTGCTTTACCACCTGATCCTGCACAGCTAAACAATGTGCATCTTGGACTTCAACCAACTTCAGTTCCAAAAGTTGTTTACTCTTCAAAATTTCAGAAAGTTCAATCGAAAGTGCTTCATGCTCTGCTTGCTTTGCATCCAATTTCTGATTCATCTCCTCGGTGTGCAGACGAATCTGCAGGTCTTTCTCTTTCAGAAGTGTCTCCAACTCTATCCTCTGTTTTTCCTTGAGCTCATCCAGAGCAGCATTGTGCTGCTGGGATAGAGTGTCCTTGTGCTTTTCCAGCTGTGCCTGGAGCTCTTCCTCTAATGCAGACATTTGCTCTTTGTGGTTGTCCTTCATCTTGTCCAGTAGATTGGATTGTTCATGGGACAGCACTGATCCATCTTGGGACATCTTCTCCAGGGAGCTCTCCAACTCCATTATTCTCTGAAAGCATAGGGTGATTGGTTAAAAGCAACATATCGATAATACAACAAACAACATTATTGTGCTGACAATGGTGTGAGTATTATGGGGAAGATCATTATTGTACTTAAAAAACAAAACAACAAAAAAAACACCACTGCAGCTATATCCACTATCTGGACACATGTACTGGGGATTCTAACTATTAAACTACGCAACCCACTTTTCTGATATGACGATGTGCTTTATTTTGTAGCATCTGTGGAATTGTTTCAAAATCATCACAATGTGCTAAGTTAGATACAAGACAGCTTGGCTTGTTCGGGCTCTTTGTGGGCCAGTCAACTTCCTCCACTCCCACATCATCTAACAGTACTGAAATTGACCTCACACTTGGACACAGTCATGCTGGAGCAGAAAAGGACCTCGACTATTATTGTGAAGTTGGAATCTTAGACTACAAAAAATGTCTTGGTGATATAAAGAATACTTGAGCATTGTCCTGCAAAAAAAAGGGTCACGTTTACAAGTCACAAGTTTTAAAATTGGCGACAAAACAACAAAACTCACAGTTTTTGCTACTTCCAGCTCTTGTTGAATCTCTTTAACTCTATTCTCGCCCTCGGAAATAAGAGCTGTCTTCTGTAACTCTGCATCCTCCAGAGCAAGAGAGACCTGATGCTCTTTTTCCTTGGTTAGCTGAGCAAACTCCTCTTTACACTGCTCCTGAAAACCCAAGCAGCAATCTCATGAAATGTTGACATTCTATGGCAAATCATTGGAATTTAGTGTGAGAAAATGATTCACTTTGACACCTACCACAGCCTTGCTGATTCTGTCACTTATGTCCTCTTCTTTGGCAGCCAGGGCTTCACTATGGGATTTTTCCATGTTGGCCACCTTTTCCTCCAAAGATTTCTAATGTCCAGAAAAATAGATTTGATGCTCTGTGACTCAGTACGTCAGTAACTCGATGGCTTTTGATAAAATAAGGAAGGCAGTGCAAATTGTTGTAATTGAAAGGAAGGATGGAGGTATTGGAACATGTGTGTGTCATGCACTAACCTTCATGATTGTGACAACGTCCTGTTTGACCCGTGTTAGCTCCTGCTGCAGACTCTTCCTCTCTTCTTCATTGATTTGTTCTGCTTCCTCATCTGCTCCTCCATCTGAACCTGCAGCTGCTTTCGTGCTTCCTCAGCCTTGTGCGCTGAAGCCATTGCCCTTTCAAGCTCTTCAAATGCTACAAGAAATGCGCAAATAATAAACACGTGAATAGATTTTCCATAACAGGCGCTGAAGGAAGTTTGTTTTTCCTTTTCTTTTTGTGTTGTTTTTTCACAGGAACAATATCTCTCACCGGATTTCTCAGCCTTTTCCTTCTGGTCCTGCAACTCTTCATTCTGGGCATTAGCCAGGTGGAGCCTGGACCGGAGCTGCGCGACCTCCTCTTCTTTCATTTCCAGAGTTTCGTGCATCTGCCGCTTTGTTTCAGCAATCACCATACCCTAAAAGCCATTTACATCAGTACTGTTTTGAAGAGTTTTCTCCAGGTTAGAGCTAACGATGAGTGGGAAAACACAAGTGGAATTTGAAAAACTGGACTTCTGTTCAACTTAAAAAGCTGCACACTCACCTTGTCCTGCTCCAGCTGTTCATTTTGGTTCTTGACATCGCGCAACTGATTGATTAACTTGGACTTCTCAGTCGTGTGCAGTTCCTACAAACAAATAACGAACAAGAACATTTATCAGTGAAATTGACAAAGCCAATTGTTCAGTCACTTTTGATCTTTGGACTAGAAATTGTAAGTTGTTCTCATAATTTTAACTTGCTCCACTACACACAGCGACTCACTACATGCCAAACCGCAGTGTAAAACCAGATAAACCTAAAACGTTGACCTAAATTATAGCCCGCTTTAGTGGCTTGTAGAAGCAATGCATTTTTACCACTGCTATGTAATCAGTGGCTACTACACACATGCATACAGGATTGAGTCTCAGCTTTGAGCTTTTGACCATTGAAGACCTCGACGGATAGCGTAGAGTACTTATTAATAGAGTCCTGTTTTAAGATGCAGTCAAAGTGCCCTTTGTCACAATTTCTGCATGACCATCTGCTGTGTGTTGTCAGATACTAGAAAAAACAAATTGAGGAATGACAAACAATCCTGTTATTCCAGGGAGGATAACTGTTGTGAAATGTTGAAAAGAAAACAATGATGCAGACATGTCACAGTGACATGCCATTAGCAAACATTCTTGAGCTGAACCAACGGGTGTTCAAACTGAGCGACACAGCAACACACACGCTGTGTCAACGAGATGATGGCACCCACAAAAGACGGTGAGTACTAATGACTCAGACAGCTTTTTTTCAAGGAACTATTAATTACTTTCACTGATTGGCCTTATCTCAACATGAGACATATGATGCGAGAAAATATTTTGGGATGGTAAGGAACAAATTTCACAAATTTGTAACTGTGGCATCAGCGATGATCTATTTAGCATGATCCATTCTTCAAAGTGGTTTGCAAAGGCAAAAACTACTATATTTTATAGTATACCACCTTCATCCTTTCCAGTTCTTGTAGTCTCTCCTGCAGCTGCTCTTGCAAAGTTTCATTCTCACTACTAATGTGGACACTGCGCTCCTTGTGCATCCGTATCATCTCTTTGCACTTATGCAGGAGGTTCTCCTGCCTCTTCACTCGCTTCTGCAGCGCTTCCAAAAGTTTAGCTGGATCACTGATGCCCTCTTCTGTCATAAAAGAGAATGCACCATTTAAAAGGTTTGTGGTTCAAACTTCGCTTGAACGGAACTTGCATTTTGAAACGAAAAAAAAAATGAATGCACACCCTCAGGTATTTCAGGTTCTACTTCCTGGTCCTTTGATTGGCTGGTGGATTTGGAATCTGCAGCATCTGTAGAAATGGGCAGCTCACCCTCATGACCAAAGCACCGTCAGACATTCCTTAACTCGTTTCTTCAGCAGAGTAACCTGTGGCAAAGAAACTCTCATGAAAAAAAAAAAAGGAAAATGGACCTGACGTGCATGTTTGTGGAATGGGAAAGAAAGCCCGAGTACTCAGAATAAAAACCTCCGCAAGATAGGGGAGGACATGCAAATACCACATGGGAAACCCACAGCTGAGATTCAAACCGGAAATCTCAGAACTGTGAGACAGTTATGCTCAGCATTTGACCACTGTGCTGCCTGTCATGCTAACTAAAAAATGCAGTTTGAGTTTACAGGGGAACCAAACACAAAGAGTTTCAATACAAGAATATATACTGTATATGTGCCCGTACCAGTCGCAAAACGGTACAAACACATCCTGTCTCTACTGAACACCTGTAAACAATGCATGTATTGAAAGTTACAAAATCCAAAAGAGAAAATGTAGACCTACTTTGGCTAAGAAGAAGATTTAACAAACACCGGTGCCTCTGTTCAGACCTTCTGAATTGACAAACCGACAATTGTGTACATGGTGAGGCAGTTACCTGAGTTTGCAAGACAGTAATCATCTGGTCTTTCTCCTCCAGTGCGGCATCAAATTCGTCCTGAAGATGTTTCTTTGCCTGCTGGTCCATTTGTAACTCCTAAAATCATCAAGACAAAACTCCTTTAATTTTTTTTTAAATATGTGGGAAAATAAAATGTAAAAAAAATCAATGGAGCCTACCTCTCGTAGTTCTCCTATTCTGCGGAGAGCCTTGTCTTGACACTGGCTGAGGATGGCCTTGGCAAGGAAAGCAGAAATGTACATACCAAATTGTTCAAGGAAAACATAACAGATTTTGCAAGAAGTTACCTGTGTTTTTCTTTATCTCGTTGCACTGTACGATATGCAGTAACCAGCTGAAGGGCAAACAACGGAGTGAATTAAATAAACCAGTCGACTGGTTGACAATGGGATAACCTGAAGGTCACTCACCTCTGAGTACTTTCCGCGATACTTCCCAGACTCGTTTCCACTCTGACCAAACGATGGAGCAGTTGCTCTTTGGGGAGAGACTCTGTGTTCCCTGGCGCCTCTTCAGCCTCACTCTCAATGTCTGAAGGCGGGTCATATGAAGGGGCACCAGAGGCTTCGTTTTCTCCCAAATGTGTCAAGGACTCGCGTGATGAGCTCCGAACCAGGCTTTCTTTCGAGGGAGAGCGGAAGAGGTGTTCAGCCCGACTGGCGCCACTTCGAATGATGGACTCCATTGAGGGTACTTTGAGCTGTAGTTTTTGGGCAAAGGACTGTGGTTCTTCTCTCTGTCGGAAAAGTTGGTCCAAATGGAAAATAATCTTAAAGATAGGAACATGTGCGCAACCATATTCAAAGGAAATATATGGACGAGAGTGTGTTAACGCACATGAGGAGACACGCTTCCATCCCCATTGATACTTCCTCTGGGAGACCCGGTTGGCTCTTTAGGGGCACTCTGCAGAGATAACGTTTATTAGAAGGAGAATGCCTACTCATATGTCAGGTGAATTGGTGTCCCGGTCAGTTAGTTATCCACATCCCGCATGACTCCTGATTACTCTGAAGGGAGCAATATTAGTATTGCTGGGAGCAATGCAGGGGCATTGGGCACCCTCATGCAATTCAGGGGGTGGGGGGGAGACAAGGAGTTAAAACAAAGTCATCTCAACAAAACAAAAGGGTTAAAACTCAACTGAACAGCCATAAGGTAAGAACAGACAGACAGTTTCATTCAAGTCGAAAAGTGAGCCTTAGGAGAGCAAAAGAGTTATAACTGGGGCAAGTTGGTTAGAAGCGGATTTAGCGAAGCAAATTATTCTCTCCTCACTTGTCCAGCTCCAAGCTTTCCTGGCCTCACAAAATTTTAGATTCCTCTGACAGATATTTGGTGCAGTAGGTATGTTGTGTACTGGTAATTTTCTGACAATGTGAAAATCTTTTTAACGTGACTTCATTATTTGCTAGCAGGATGTTTTGTAGATTCAATTTGTAAAAATATTTTTTATTTTAAAGAATAAACCGGGCAAAGACGCTTATTTGGGCACATGTGTAGATGCACTCACTACTTCTACTTTTCTCCATTTCTACCCTGTATAAGAGCACACAGGTGTGGCAATGTCTCGCTTTACAGTCCTGTACGAAGGACACTGGAGGATTTAAGACTTGCATGTGTAAATTTTGCAGGAACTCCAATCGAAACAGGCTTTTCATTAGCTGCCACACACTGCTACCATAGCCTTTGTCACTAGATTCACATTTTCCCCAAAATAAAAGAAAACTCAAAACTCATAGTATAGAGTGAATGATTAGAAATTTGAGGATATTTTATTTATTACGGTTGCTATTTGCAATAGTTAAGCTCCCAAATTGTCAAAACCAACAATACAAAAGCAACCGTAACATAATTGAATACTCAGAATCTGAAAATAGTTAGCATTGCAGAGCTCATGAATGAAATGGTGAACAAAAATATAAAAGAGGAATAGAGAATAACCCTCTACAGAAAATGTGAAATTTTAAGTAACAACATTATTTTGGTTATGCTGTTTAGCTACACGAGAAGGGTAAAATATTACAAACACCTCCAGAAAACTACCACTATAATAATGATGAAGGCATTTTCGGATGCAATTCCCTATATAATTACTTGGAAAAGCTATTTACTTTTGAAATAAACGAGGCATGAACTGTACTGTTTAAAAATCCAGACAGACAAGCTTACGACAGCGATGGACAACTTAAATAATGGCGGGGGCCACAATTTTTCCATCAGTACTACTGGGGGGCCCACATATCACCACACACTCCCTGTAGGACAAAAATACCACTTTAAATATGGACAAAGTACTTTCTTGCAGCCACAATATACCCTATTAAAATATGTCCTTTTTCAAAATACATTTTTCGCTGTATGTATAAAAGATCCCCGGATCAACAACAAAGGGTTTGAAGCAAACAGCAAAATAACCACAATGCAAAGGACTCTTGCATAAATATTACCATTCAAGGACAGCACAAAATTGCTCAACAGTGAATCAATATAAAGTGTAGAAACTCATTTTGTGCATTCTCAAAACTCAACTTCACTCAAAATTGTTATATTATTGAGCCATATTAGTCCAAATCCACAAATAATATTGGGCCGACTCACCTTGTAGAATGGGACAGTATAAGACCTGGTGCCATCTAGTGGTGCATTGTAGTATTACTACACAAAGGAACTGTGCTATTTGCGGGGAATAAGGCCAAGGCGAACCGTGAATAAAGAAACTCAGCATATGATTGACGCCCATTGTGCATTGGAAACTTTTTTTTTGCAAACCCCAAAAATTCAGCATAACACACTTATAAGGAGAAGGGGGCAAGGTCTTTCAGGCAACCAAACAGGATGCTGTAGGTGGGGATCTAAAGAAGGCAGGCAACTGAGGGCAAAAGACAAGTGGCACATTTGTGACATGTGGTAAGAACAGAAGGGCATAAAACATACAACAAAAAGCAGATAAGCTTCTAAACCACAATATAAACCATAACTCTCATCAGATGCAGAGTTAGCCCTCTTGTTACTACTGTATATCCAAAAGGAAACGGGTGACAGAAGAGCAGGGAACAAGCCGGCTCTAAATGGGCCGCAGCCCTCTACCGGTTTTCCCAGGGGACAGAGTCAGGAGGAAGGACCAGAGCAGGAGGAGGAGGAGGAAGAGGAGCAGCGATGCGGAGGAAGAAGAGGCAGGACGTGAGGGCAAACTCACCACACTGGCTACCTGGGCCGTTTCGGGTCGTTTTGAATGGTCCAGAGCAAAGATAGTATACTCAGAGAGAAAAGCGGGTTCTGCTATCATTCCGGCCAGTACCTGACCCCCCGTCAGTGCAGTTACGGGCCAAAAGGTGGGGGAGGAGAGGAACACAGAGAGCAATGAGAAAAAAACAACACCATGAGAGTGGAACGGCACTGTGGGGAGTGAGAGAAAGAAAGAGACAGAAAGAGGGAATTTTGTTACAGCTACAGCGAAACCTCTACAGTCGAATGCCCCTGAAGTTGTGCAATTCATAATTTGACCATTTGTATTTTTGTTTTGTTTTGTTTTTGTGTGCCTGTATAGAAGGGGTGGGTAAATTTTCATGCTCAAATTATTTTTTTATTTTTTTTATGGACAGAAGTGACAAATCGCCAATTTGGAAAAAATGGTTTTAAAAAAACACTACATTGTTGGATTGACATGCATTTTTTCCCAATTTATTTCAGTTTACCAATTTTATAATAATATTAATTAAGTAACAAAGTATTTCATAAATACATATTAACTACTATGTAGAAAAAAACATGGCAAAATACAATACAAATACAAGATTCTTGATCAGGTCAACGCTCAGTGGGCAAGAGTAAAGAACAGAGTGGGCCGCAGAGTTTGTCCACCCTGGCTTTCATGTAAACAGCCATTATGTGAGATGTCAGTATATTGTACACATCAGTGTACTCATGACACAATAGTTTATCAAACATTACATGCGTGTGTTTTGCTTCTTTTTTGGCTTTTTCCCCACCAAATGGTCTGGCCTGTGAAAGGTTGTTTTATATTGATTTTACAGTAACAGGCATATCTGCAAGGCATCATACTAATGTGAAGCAATATCTGCAAGGCAGTGC